>VXAU01005851.1:162212-184328 GCA_013399695.1 Formicarius rufipectus
AAAAAAAGACAATCCGCATCAGTGGCACAGTCCGTTTTCAGCTCCCGGCTAAGAGGGAGGCACAAGTTCCTTAATGTCAGCCCCACGGCCGCCCGGCGCCCACGGTCCCCACACCCGGCTCCCGCGGGGGCAGCGCGGCTGCGGAGCGGTGCCGGTGCCCGCCCGGCGCTGTCCCTGCCCGTGCCCTCCCCGGCTGTTCCTGCGGGCAGCCCGCCTGCCCCGCGCCCCGGNGCACGGCACGGCTTGGGCTCTGACCGGAGCTTGGCTGCTCTCCGCCGCACCCCCGAGGCACCCCTGCCATCCGAAGTGCCACCTTCGTCGACCCGCACGGTCCCCCGTAAAGGATCTGATAGGTTTTTCCCGGTCTGGAAGACCATCCCGATCGCCGGGCTTCCTCGGGGATCAGCATACTGTTGGTTGCAAGAGGGACGGAGTAGTCTGAAGTAGCTCGGTGATGATGCCCCTTTCATTTCAGAAATACTTGGTTTTGGGCGCTTGATGCAGGATTGGGTACTATTTGGCCATGTCCCTCAGCGTTCTTCTTGCACACGGGGTTTCACCCTTTATTAAGTGAAGCTGTCCCACAAACCTCCAGTAATCATCACATGTCAACAGTACCATCACCCATACCAGAGCTCAGATACAGAAGCTCCTTCTGTCCATTCAAAAGTACTGGCAGTAATTATGAAATGCTTCTCTCCCCCTTGCCCCTGTGGACAACACATGCTGCAAGGTGTTGCAACAGGAGGGATCCAGATCAAATCCTGCAGCTGCAAAGGCTATACCCAGATGGATACACCTTGAATAAATTCCTGCCCATAATGCAGCACTTCTTCTCCAGGTGAAGGGAAAAAATGTCTTTGGGAAGTCCTGACCTGGAGACTCACAGGTGGGAACAATTTGGGAATTGGATGACCAGACAGTAAGCACATGACTTTCACATGTAGAGAGGTGTTACTAAAAACGAGAGTTGGTGTCCCTCAGCACCTTCACACAAACTTCAAGAATGTTCACACTTGAGAGAGAGCTGTGGCAAACCTGCCTAGCACAGGCAAAGCAGTATTTAAGATCTCTGGGGCCATTCCATATTTATTATTTATTCACAGGTTGTACCTGGATGATGTTCCTTATGTCTTCCCCTAAACAGCCTGAAGGTTCTGGAGGAAATCTCGAAGCAGTATCACATGGGCCCTGGCTTCTTCTGAAAGAATGCATATGGAGAAAAATATTAACTAAATAAACACCTGCCTACAATGGGTCTGAACCTGATAGGTAGGGAGTGCAGCTTCCCTAGTTCTCTGTGAACAACAGACACCTATGTTAGAAAGCAGGATCAGTTATGGATGCCAGCAGTGCCAACCAAAGGCTCCCTGCTCTCATACCCAAGGTCATCACCCCTTCTGCCACTGCCATTTTCAGGATCTGAGGCCAGCTTGTCTTCTTGATGCCAAATGTGCTTTTCTTGATGCTAAATGTGGGCTGTTTACACTGGGAGCACAGCGTACCCATGACCAGTTCATCTATTTTGTGGTCAGGGTGCACATTACTAAGAAATCTCACGTACTCTCTTCCCACAGATCTTTCCTGGTTGCCTTACACCCATGCCTGCATAGAAGGTTGTGTTTACACAGTCCATTCAGCCAGCAGACAAATCTGTGGGCGAACGTAGCCCTGATATGCTTTAACGTGTTGTGTCTTTTGATGATTGCTGACCAGCAGCGGATTTTTGTGAATGAACAAGGCAGTAAGTGTCTGTGCTGCCTGCTCACACACAAAATGCAGGCAAACACCTCCACACTTGACAGAAAGTGCTACCACCTTCCTGTTTTAAGTGCAAATAAGACAGAAATTTTAAAAATCAATTATGCTGATGACTGCCTACCGAAATACAGCAAAGGATCGAAAGATGCTTTTCATTGTATCCCAGAAAGGCACTGTTTGCAAACATCTGAAAGGAATATCTTTGACAGTGTTTCCTTGTTTGGCATCCTCACTCCAACCGTGTTTGGAAAAGCGAGCACTCAGCAGTGAACCAACATATATCTCAGTTTATCATGATGTAATTTGATTGCTGTCAGTGAATTCATTCATATATATATGTGTGTATATATATATGAATATAATGAATATATGAATACAATTCTGAAGGCACACTGATGTATTTTCTGTATATTTTTTCCATTTTAGAAGAAGAGCCTCTAAAAGAGAGAGATTTAAGGAATTCTGTGAAGGAATTGTCACAGAGCAGATAATAACTATTTTAGTTTTAAAAGTTAATGAAACAAATTAATAGCTTTTAACTATATGATGGACTGAGTACATAATAGCAAATGCCAACTCTAGAGGGTTTAAATCTAACAGAATAAATATTTTTCAAATTGTAGCACCTCTGGCTCCGTGTTTATATGAAGAGAATATTTATATTGATAAAATGAAAAATTTCCCACCATTCACGGCCAGTGTATTGTGACTCCTTAAATATTAATCATTTATAAGCTTTGATGTTCTGATTAACAAGTCTATTTCCTGGGAACTAATTTATAAACATTGAAATGTTATATGTATAAACTCTGCCTTTAACTGAATCTGCAATTAAGTCTGAAAAAGTGCAGTAATAACGCAGCAGTCTCAGTTGCTAAAAGCTATCATATGACTTAAATTCACCAGTGATCACCCAGCTTCACAAAAACTTTTCTTTAATTTACACCAAAAAATGAGATGGAAAGGTAAGTCCTGTCAGCCCTTAGACTAGTAACGTTAGAAGAGATGATGCACAAAGTGGATGTGAACACAGCCTCCAGTAGGTCGTTGTGTTGTCTTTATGTTTATTCACCCATTAAGATTTTCCTATCGTAAGGGTGAATTTTTAGCTGATTACATATTGATAACATTTGATATTATTTTCTAAATGATGAGTCTGAAGAGGGAAAAAAAAAACAACCTTATGTAAAGCATAAGCCAGGATGATGCCCAGTGGGACCCTGTGAAAATGAAATTAAATGAAAAGGCAAACTAAAGTTTAAGGAAAAATTGCGTCCAAATTAGTCATTTTGAGGTCTCTGCTACATTCCTGTCTAGCTTCAGTCAATCAAAAATTGTGTCATCTTCCTCCCACACTGTGAAAGTTCTTGATGCCTTTCTTTGTCTCAGGATTCTGTGGTTTCACGTTAAGTTTCTAGTTATTCTACAAACAAGTTGCATTAGCCAAGCCTATGTAGACAGAAAATTGTTTCCTTATGGAAACTCTCAGGAGCTACTCTGAGATAAATCTGTATTACCTAAATACATTGAAGATTCAAGTTTTACTGGCTGGGATTAAGTACCTTTCAAAAGCTATTCTCCTATGTCTACTTTCCTTCTGAAATAGGAATCACATTGTATAGCCCTTTTTTAGCTTGCTCAAGAAAAATCTTAATTTTTCCATTTTTTCCCCCATGAAGTTTTAAGGGACAGAATAGACAGTAACATAGCTGTGCTGTGTTAACTGAAAAGTTTGGAAAACCTAAGATGCACATTAATAAGCAGCTCATTATAACATAGGCCTGCTTCTGTAATGACTTGCACACTAGTAGCTTTACTTGAAATAATTCCATGGTATGTATATTGGTGTGTGTATTACTGTTTGCAGGGCATAGTCCTGAGAATACGAGTCATAAAGGTAGTGACTCACCATTGAAGAAATCATATGAAGGCTAATTCCCCCAAGACCCAATTAACCAGCCACAAATTTCTCTTCTTCCCTAAAAACTGAAACACAGGGTCCTCTCCCATGTCCTTCAGTGTGGAACAAATGGAGCAGATGAGGTGGAGGGGCACAAAAGACTGGTCCTAAAACGGAATCTTTTAAATTCATATACTGCTCAGCATAATTGCTAAAAAAACTACACTTGCTTGGATTATTTCCAATCAATAGTGTTCAGGTCATGTGATTTGATTGATTTCTGCCAACTTCTGTATTTGTTGCTAATGATCTCACACAAAACAGTGACATTTCTATGTGGTGTAGATAGCTAGGCTGATATTTCTAATCCACGAGCCAGAGATTAGCTCATTTGGTTAATAATGCCAAGGTTGCAGGTTCATATCTCAATATAGGTTATTTGCTTAAGAGTTGGACTAGAGGATCCTTGTGGGTCCCTTCCAATTCAATACTATGTGATTCAAGATTAAGAATATTTTTTACTATAATTTTTTTCAGTGATATTCTGTGCCTATGCCTACTTTTATCTCTCCCTACAATCAGCCAGTAAATAGTAGGAAGCCAGCCAGGAACCAATAAGCTCAGAGATAAGAGCTGATGCTGCACCAGCTCAATTTACACCTGTGTATGATAGATAATTCTCATGGGGTCAACTCTGCTCAGGTAAACAGCAATATTTTACACCTCAGCAGATGCCTAATTCATAAAATGTACTTACACTTCTGATAATCATATGCTTGCCTGTGAATGCCAAATTAGTAAGAATTTAGGCTATCTTTAGGATACCAGGACCACACCTCACAACCTAATGAGGGTGCATTCTAGACAACTTCAAGCTGTGTAGGTGTCATGAATGAGTGTTTTAAGGTCACTTAAGGAATCACCAGCAAAGGTATGAGCAAAAAGAGGTTTAATATAAAAGTGACAGCATGACAAAGTTCTCAGATCATTAACGTGGCCTGCAAAGGGTCACACTGTTACACCATCTCTGAAAGAGCAAGTTGTATTTTAAAGGATAGAAGTTCAACAATCTTATGGAAAACCAATGTTACTGCATTTTCCATCAATTTTTCAATTTAATATTTAAATATACTTTGGTTTACTTTATTGGCATAATCAAGATTCTGAACTGAATTCGTCATAATCATGGTGAGAACAGGGACTTGGGGGTGGTAAAAGAGACACTAGAGCTGATGTATAAGAATAAACAACTGAAAAGTAATAGTTGTAGCCCATGATTTGCAAAACAGAAGCTTCCACGTTCCCTGTAATATAAGCTACTGCTTAAAAAAAAGCATGAATGAAAAGTTGTATTTCCATAGTTTAAGTGACAGCTCTTTTTGCCTAAGTGATGATAATGTAGGCACTCTGGGCAACCAATAGAAACACTTAAGTTGGGTGTTCACTTTAGGAATGCTGTCTCTACTTCAGTACTGAGGAGAGACTTCTCCAAGAACATTTAGATTATTATTAATAATACAAATCGGGAATGAAGTTACACAATGTGAATAGCCCTCATGGAGGAGATAGGTCTTTAAAAAACAGGGTAGTACATTTGATTTTCAGTAATCGTAGTCATTAGCCCAGAAGACAAGAGTATTTAAAATGCACAAAAACTTTTGAAGTTGAAAAACAATAATTCCTTGCACTTACAAGATTTTACAGAAATGTTACAGATTTCTATTCACTCAAAAAGTAAATAAGAACTAGGCTCCCTTTTCTTCACTGCCTAGTGCTATGTTAGTCCAGGAGGCCCTTCTACACCTTTAGACCTTTTTTTAGACCCTAAATTGAAAGATAACAGTTTTAGATTAGATATTGGAAGAAATACTTCACTGTAAGGGTGGTGAGTCACTGAAACAAGTTGCCCAGAGAAGTTGTGGATGTCCCATCCTTGGAACTGTTCATGGCCAGGTTCAATGGGACTTCGGGCAACCTGGTCCAGTGGAAAGTGTCTCTGCCCATAGCAAAGGAGCTGGAACTAGATGAACTTCAAGGTCAAACTCAAACCATTATATGATTTTCATACTACCACACTGAGCATGACTTAAGATACAGAAACTGTTCTCACATACATTGTTTTCATTGAGTCTGGTTGCACAGAAAATTCTCCCAGATAAAATCACTCTGATTTGCCAGGAGGAATAAAGAAGTGAAGAACAAAACTAGGATTAATCACAGATATCAGGCTGCACGTAGCAGGCTCCAGTACTCGAGTGCACTGTGTGGAAACTTGCTGATTCAACAGCTGTCCTGTAACTCAGGCCCCTTGTAAACCACACCATGTGCTATTTTCTTCTCTTGTGAATTAATGTAATCCATATTGATCAGCTGAAGTTCTGAAATTAATTTAGATGTGCTGTAGGCAAAAATTGTTTCAGATATATTTGCACTGGCTAACACTCAAGATTTTTTCTGTGATGAGATCATTAACTTAATGCAGCTTGATAACATGCAGCTCCCAAAATCTGATTTTGACCTTGCAAGTTATATAAGAATCATTCTAGGAAGCACCTCTATGGAAAAGTACTTCTTTTAAGCAGTGGCTTCACTGGTTCTTGTTTGGATATAAGGGGAACAAGAAGAAAGGTCAGTCCTGCCTCAAAACATTGTCCTGCCATTCAGGATTTCTGCACCAAAAAAGAAACAAGTAAGTCAGGTAAGTTTAGGATTTCTGATCTAGCACAGTCAAGAAGAACTGAAGTAATAAACACCCTTTGGATAGTACCATATATAAGGAGTGTGCTTAAACAGTAGTTCCTTTTTACTGTTAATTGATAGGTGATTTTAGAATGGAAAGGCTGTAACTTCATGAATTACCTAACTTGCCATTGTTACTGCAAGCAGAAGACAGGATGCACAACAGAAGTGATTGTCAATGTAATCAGAAAATATTGAAGGACTTCAAAGAGCAGAACTCTCACAAAAATGTCACTGGCCAGATGAGATATAAAATACTTTTCCTGGCTGGCTTCAACCCACATGGTACAGGTGCATTAGACTTCAGAGGCATCAGATGGTAAAACAGTAGGATTTCCACCTTACATAAAAAGGAATTCTGGGGTTACTGGAGGACTGGAAGCAGTTTCTGGAAGGAACTGGTCAACTCCAGAGCTTCTGAATCTTCTGTAGCACTTCTATACAGACACTCATGGCTTGGAAGTGGCAGTGCTGTTGGACTGATTACTGACCTGCACAAAAGAAGCAGTGCTCAGGTGGTCAGGTTGAAGAAATTGTACTTAATAGTAATGCACTGCAGACAAGAAGTGCAGCTTTGTGTGCTTTATTTCACATTAAATTGTTTTGTGCTATTATAGTATTAACATTTCTAATTAAGGTGTAAGGGATTTGAGCCAACTCGTGGGAATCCCCTGGACTCAAATAGAATAAGGTGGTTTCTGGATAATAATAGAGTGCTCACTGTCAGCATAAAGAAGTGTGACCTCCTGAAGCAACAGCCTTGCATGCAGGATGACAGAAGGGCATTCTCTCAGTACTCTCACTCTGAGCAAGGGCTCATAAGTGAGTCAGAAAGATAATAAATAATTATGCAAGTACATCTGTTAGACTAATAATCACTCTTTGAAACTGAGGCTGTTGCTTTGTAGAACTTAGAGTCAAGCCTGATTAAAGACTGAACTCCAAGGAAAAGGAATGACCAGGAAAAAGCATTAGAAGGAGAGTGTACAACAGAGCTGGTGGTTCAGAGCTTCTTAGACAGACAGAACTCAAGAACAGTGGAGCAACACAAGAGTTAAAGAAATCTAGGAATCAACCCAATATAAATGCCCATAGAAAGCAGTGAAAGGAAATTAATAGAGCAATTATTTTGTACCTTGTGTCCTCCAAGTATAATGAAGAGCTGGGCACGTATGATGAGGAGCAGCAGTAAAACATAATTTATGGAATACTGCTCTGACAAAGTGGCTGCTCTCCCTTTGGATTTCCTGGCACATCACATAGTAGTTAAAAGGAAATTCAATTTCATGTTAGAGGGTGGCTTGAAGCAGTGATCACCATGGTCTTGCCCAAACTTGTATCAAATATCAGATAGAGACATGAAAGGACATAAAGACTTCTGTTTACAAAAGTCTTCATTCACTAAAAGGCCAAAATCATTCACCTTATTATCCAAGAGAAAAAAAAGATGAGGAACAGAATATATTCACAGTTTTAACTCATAGAATATATGGTTATCCTTCAAGTTGAATTATCATTCAGAGATGGAAGGGGGAATAAAAACAGCTGCTATGACAACCTGTGGATTGCTTCAGTGATGTAGAATTCTATTTAGTCTTGAATGCACCAGGGACGGACATTTCATACATTTGTAAAGACTATAACCCAAGTTCCAAGGATCAAAAAATATCCCCACATCCTTAAATGACTTCATCTGTTCCCATAAAACATGGGTGGAACATCTGGTAGAAGTGGAAAGTACTCCAAAACTTTTTAAGAGCCAGGGTTTAAATTTGTGAGAAATAATGCTCATTTACAAAGGATCACACAATTTTCCTGGGACAGTCAGTGATGGTGGGCTGGAACCTTGTGTCCAAAAACATGGAGAATAAAATAATGGAAAGTTCCTACATACGTGAGGAGGGCACAGTGACTTCTAGAGCAGCTTTGTACATTTTTTTTTTTCAAAGCAGAAAATCCAAGCTCCTCTTTTGGACTGAGAAATAGTCAAAAGATTAATCCTGAAGAAGGGAATGACTTCTAAATTATCATGTGTGTGACTCATCCCAACTGTTTGCCACATACCTGTGATCAGTCAAAGTTTTCTTTCAAGTTTGTTCTTTAGAAAAAAAGGAATGGTCAAATTCAACTGGCACAGAACAAAAATTGTCAAAAACCAAAAATTAAGGAACTACAGAAGTTCATCTGTTTGATTACTATGGTGATCATCCATTTTTGTCATAAATTTACTGACTGGATACAGAACTCTCAGATACTTATAACAAAGAGTCTGGGGTGACTCCAAGGATGTTTGTGAATTCACAAGGTAACTAAACATGTATTCAAATAACACCACAGGAGTGGAAAGGTACCTAAAAATGTATTCAAATAACACCACAAGGATGGAAAGCAAAAAGTGATTAGTTTTTTAAATTCAGCTACAGACCTAGTGAGAATAACTTAGTCCCTAACTGGGGATGACTTCTAAGAATGACACTTTGTAAAGTGGATTTTCAACAACACCAGAGAAGGTTTTCAGCTAACCAAGTCAGATGTTCTACCTGAGCAGCTTTACTCTGCCTCCTCTAAAGATAAGTCTATAAAGTCAGTGGAAAGGACTCCAACAGTTTTAAGCTGGATCCCATCAGTCTGAGTCAAATGACATGTTAAACCTATAAATAAGTGTGGAACCCGACAGGGCAGATGACCATGCCTCCATGTGCCAGAGGGCAGACTATTAAATTCTTAAGGTCATTAGGGGGAAGAAAAAAAAAAACCAACAAAAAAACCCAAACAAAACAAACAAACAAAACACAACAGTTTGAAAAATTAATTTCCCCTAATTATTAAAATGGTACTGAAAGCCAATTAAAAAGCCACCCATTACTGTTAACTCCTAAAAACTAGCTTAAGGTAAGCTGAGGGCATGAAAGTCAATGAATCATGAACAAGGGGAATAAAATCATGAAATCACAGTCCCCATCCTTAATCATTTCCTTCAGGTGTTTGCCTAATTTACTCTTAGAAATATTCAGCAATAAAGAATTCCCACTTTAACCAGGCAATAGCCGATCAACTTGATTTTCCAATATTGTCAAAAGCTTTTCTTCTTATCTAACCTAATATTTTTTGTATTGTGTGTTATGCCTACTACAATAATCCTACATTTGACTTTGTAGAAAGATCGTCTTTAGTATTTTTTTTAAGTATTCCAATTTTAAGACCAATAAAACAGTTCCATTTGCCATGTTCCTTTGCAAATGTCAAGTATAGATCCTTGTTTGCATTTTAAGAGCAACATTTTTCTTATGTTAATTAGGAATTAATATCATTTAACTTTTTACCATGACCTATATACACCTGTCATTAAAGACACAGAAGCCAAAGTGAGTAAAGACAAAGTCAGATATTGCAGAATATTGCATCTGTGCTACAGCCTAGTCAATACTAGAAATTTATTCTTCACATAGAGAAAGAATTTATATAGATGAAATCTGGCCCTGTTGAAAATCAGTGACAGAAGTGCCATGTTTCCATGGAGCTCAGATTTCAGAAAGGGGGATTTTTTTCCCTATCAATAACATTTAAACAAAAGTTCACATTCCACTTTCTTTTCTCCCTCTCCATCAATTTTCTTTTTTTGTTTGTTTGTTTTTTGTTTTTTTTTCTGAAACCTCTAAATTGTAAGCAAGTGAGAAAATAATGTTAAGCAGCATTACATTGCTCCTTAAGTACTCTGCCTGGTTCATGCACTAGCCTTCTGAATAAAAGTTATATAATTACTAAAGTATAATAGAAGTTTGTGAGAAGTACTCCCATCTACCTATATTCTACAATCTATCAAGATATTATATACTAACTTTCTACTGAAAATTCATATACATCCATAAGTTTATAGCAAATAAAGTAGAAGTCTTGATTTTGAGTACAATACATAAGAGTGCTGGGAATTATTCAAGGTATGCATTGTCTTCCAGTAGAAATTTTTATAACCAAAACACAGTTTTTATTCGTATTCCATTATTCTAATACTGCGTATTAAACACACAATTTTTATTAGACTCTTCTTGCCAATTCCAAGAAACAGGCGCTGGAAGTTAATTTTATATGGCGTACTTCTATCCCTAACAATCTGTCAGCCATTCACTTAACATAATTTAATGAACATAAAGACAGATGTCAAAGTACAATAAACGGTAATAACAATATCACAAAAATTAGATAATGGAGATTTTTGTCAAAGGATGTTATAAATTTAAATTAATCAGAAATACTCAAGGGAAGTCTAAGATTCAATGGGTATTTTTAACACAAATATGTGGAACAACTCCGGGATATCAGACTTCTGCCACATCCAGAAACAATTTTTCCCTTTCAGTCCGCCTAACGCACACAAATTCCCACTAAGTAAGTGGATTATTCCCCCTTCTCTTTCAAGAGCTGAAATGTGAACATAGAGCCAGAAAAACAAGGAAAATATGAGGGGAAGATGGGATAAAAATCAGAAAAGAGAACATGAAATGGAGTTGCAGTTGAGGAACTACAGACTCCTGAAATGGCATGATGCCTCAGTGCTGCAAGGCTTGCCTTGCTCCCACAATGGCTCACTGCAATGTCTGAGTGACTTTCTGACTCCTTGTCAAATCTGCTGGACCTTGAGTGCTTCAGAGAACAGGCATGAGTTTTCGTTCCAGTTCTGTAGTTTCAAGTGCTACTGCTCAAAGTATGATCAAGACCATCCTGTTATTACACAAGATTCAGCAATAAAATGGTGCAATAAAATTGTGTCTCTAGCATAAAATCTGATCCCAGTGTCTTTGAGAACTTGATTTCTGGAAACTTAGGAAGTGAAGCAAGAATAATACTTTCCTTTAAGATCAACAGATAGTATTTTTGTCATCATGACTGTTTATTGCTCTTTGACATATGGGAAAAAGATGGTAGAACATGTGTTGTGTGACACTGGGCTGTTTCAGCTTGTTAGTACATGCACCATGCTCAACTGGCATCAGATAATTAAAAGCATGGTAGCTGAGAAATCCATGCTCAGTTGAGGAAACTTAAATGTGTTAAAATGAACTTTAGAGAAGAACAGAAGTGAAAATTACCTTCTTTTTGGAAGGGTGCAATTTTACATCACAATATACTGAATTCTGCCTTAACCCAAGGAAAGAAAAGGGATGTTATGCATAGGAGCTGAATAAAACACCAAGCCTAAACATCAACTTGCTGTTATAAATGAGCCAAATGAAGGTGACTGCCATTGCAACCTCTCAGCAGCCCCTAAGGGAGGGAAGGCAGAGAAGATATGGAGGTGGTGAGTCATCCCAGGGTTCATTTATGGAAAGGTCAGTGGGGAATGGAACAAGGACCAGCTAGCATTACTCAATTGCTCTGTGAGTTAACATTTCCCACACCCTGGCCTTTTTCTCAAATTCCAGCATGTCCTTCCACTCAGCATCTTTTATTTGGAAAAATTAGACTGCTTCCTTGGAAAATGTATATGCTCAAGTTACCAGAAGGAGTTTTGTAAACCACTAAATGTCCAAAGCTCATGTCACCATCATATAATGTCCCTAACACCATAAACTTCTCCTGGGCTAAATAGCAGCAGCCCACGAGTACTCTGGGTTTTTTTTGTATTAATTATTCACAATTAATCACAAACTTGGCTAAACCTTAATTTCTGTTGTTTTTCTAAATAGTAAAGGGTGGGGGGAAAGAAAAATAGCAATGAGGATAATAATCTCTGTGTTCTATGAAAAAAAAATTCCATCCCAGCAGATAAGTGCAGCATGTCTTAAATTTAGTTTTTCTTACTACAGAAAGCAAGGGCAAAAATAAATATATTTGACCATGTGACATTTAAATATAGTAGGGCACTCCAATTCTGTATATTTAAAACTAAACAAAAACCAACAAACAAACCAAACCACAATATCAGACCTCTCGTATCTTTAATGTCTTCAGGGGCTTTTTCTTTGTTTTTAAGACTGTTAAACATTTTCTTCAAGCAGATTTTATGATGATCATTTTATACATCCTCAAAATTAAGTATTAAGAAGATGTGCTTAGGGATAGTTTTCTGAGGTGTTTTAATAATATTCCAATTTCTATTCAAATTTTAAAACTGCCATTTTCTAAGTGATCAAAGAAATTAATTTTTTTTTTTCTTTTTAACAGTGCTGTGGTCTCACTGTGCCACAACTCCCAGAACTGAGACTGGCTGGGAGAACTTACTCCTGCCAAAAACTTTGGACGTGAATAATGCTGAATTCTTCAGAGTGTGCCCAGCAGACTAACTTTCTTACTTTACATCTAGCATAAAAATACACAGACTATTGGAAAACATCCTTCTTTCCCCCACTGCTCTTACCTCTCTGTACCAGGGTTATTGCTTTCAGTAAAATCCTCAACACAGCAAACATATTATTTGCATATATCACACCTATTTCCAGAATGCTTACTTCTGTTTAGAAACTTCTAATGATTTTCAAATACAAATAAACTAGTTGTATATAAGATTTGCATAGAATACAAAATTTTGTGTGCATTTCACTATGCATGTTCAATGGAATCAACTCTTTGTATTTGTACTCAAGTATTAGATAAAATATAACTGTAAGCAGTTTTTCCTAAAAATCTATACTGGGTGGTCAGAAAAAAAACTTGTAAACTTCCATAGTGTTGTGCACATCCAGCAGTGGTGTTCAAAGTGAAACAATATTGCCATAATTAGTTTTAAAAAAGGGGAGTAACATTCATGCCAGAACAAGATTCAACAGTTTCTTTCATCCAATTCATTCCAGAGATTGCAAAGTGTGATGTCGAATAGCTTGGGCCTGATATAGCTGACCTCATTTTAGTTATTACGACTTGGCATTCATTGTCCTCTAAAGAAAGAATGCCAGAAATATGCTATGGGGAACTGCCCTTGTAAATTAAAAGCATTCGAGGTCAACTACCCTACATGCACTTAGTCATAATCCTCCAGGTGCTGAGCTCAACCCATCCCACCACGTGCTCTGCCCACCTGCCAGCCAATACATTTTTCTAAGAGCCACAGTCCTCACAGCCTCACAATAATAAAACACATACTAAAGACATTCTTGAGCACTGAATTTAATAGAGCATAAATATTCATGGAGACTAACCATACTGCTTACTGCACCATTCTCCCACTCAGGCACTGCAAGAAACCTGGAGCTCCAGGAAGAGCAAGGGAGAGAGAATAGAGTGAGTTTTGAAGCAGGACTGTTTGGAGGGCAGCAAAACAGGCAATGTAAAGGACAAATTCTGGCAATATGGCCAAATCCTCTGGGGGGAAAAAAAAAAAAAACCAAACAAAAAAACCCAACAAACCTAAACTTTGACAACATTAGTTATACCTCTTTCTCACAGATACTGTAGAGACTTCATTGAAACAAATAAACAAACAAAAAACAAAACAAAACAGGAGGTGGACCAAAATAATATATTCTAGTAAACCCTCAGGATCTCTTAGCTCTCTTAGGGGGCTTTACAGTGGACAAAGGAATGATGTTCCATTTGTTCCATTATCATAACAGGATGTGCACACACATGGGAAGGGTATCCAATGTCAGCTTATGTTGGTCTGCTTCTGACAGAATTGTGCATATGACAGGAACACGTAGACTGTTTTAAATTTATTTTTATCACAAAAATTTCTCCACTGTGCTCACCTTGGACTTGTCGGGTAGTAGCCATACTGGGGTGGGGGTTGTTAATCACTGTTAAATTTATCAGCTTCCCTCTATGTCTCTTAACTAGTTGCTCACCATTTTACAACTGGTCCATCTCCTCCTTTAAGCTGGTAAGTGTGCCTTGAATTACAAACCCAGACAGGATGCAAGGATAGATACTGGTAAGAGTGATCAGCTCAAGGACCTGGGTCACCTGGCAACATGTACCTTTGGAAAGGATCCTCATTGTCCCGAAACTAACAATTTCATTTAGCTATGGCAACACTGGACTAGACAAGGACACCTCCATCTGTAATTATTCCAAAGCAGCATGTTCTGCTCAAGGAGCAGCATAGCTTCCAGCTTCAGCAGCAGCAACTGCACCCAAAGTGGGGGGAAGAAAAAGGTGAGAAGGCAGGGCAGTCCAGGTGCTCTTCCCCTCTTAAATTGCTGGTGAGGGGAGAAAAGGGAAAAAAAAAAAAAAAAAAAAAAAAAAGAAGGGGTGAAAATGGGTGCATGCAGAATTCTGCTTCTACTTACATACAGAAAGGGGAAGAGTAAAAATCTACCTAATGTATCATCTCATGAGATACCGTATTCTCAAATACGTCCAGCTGAAGTGTCAGATTCGTCTAGTGCTGCTACAAAATAGTTTAAATAGTAGCTAGATTTGTATGTCCCGTATATGTTCATGTTGGAGTAATTTTTTTCTGATCTACTTCTGCCACCCAGTGGGGATAGCTCATATGAGAACTTTCCTTTGTGTTTATTTTGAAAGACATCCTAGAAAACATGACTTTGTCTGTGTGATCCTGAGCAGGTAGCTAATACCAGGGTCTCAGTGAGCAGCTAAATGCTCTGGAACATAAATTTCAGGGGCTTCAGTGTGGGGCTCTTTTTAATATTGTAGTAGTGTCTTCCCTCCCTATCCTCAACATGGTTCTTTTATTCCTGTTTCATAACTTTGAAGGAGAGATTAAAATACTCTTTTGCCATACAATGCCTCATCAAATAAATTAGCAGCTCAACTATCATTAACTCAGAACACCTAGAGCCACACACTGAGGTCCACAACGGACCTAAAAGTTGGGCCTATGGCAGCATTATCTACTCTGCGCTTTGTATGATGAACTGGAGCAAAGCTGTGTTATGGTAAGTACAATCAGTCTTAAATTGGGCCTTTCCTAACAATAGAAAATTTTGCTTTCCAACATTGAAAATATTCCAATGAAGACCACTTTGCATTAAAGGCAAAATGAAATTCATCTTCTATTTAACAGGTTTCTTGAAACTTACAAAACTCATATAAATCAATGAAACAATTCTAGCTGTTACTTCATATTCCACCACAAATAACAGATTTTGAAAGGGAAGGCATTACAAAAAACTCTAAACAAAGTCATCACCTAGCTCAGCAAATGTCTATGTGTGATTAGCCATAACAGCTGCTGTATGAACAATTTAGTGAGTAGGACTCAGAAGCAAGTTCACAATAAGTCTCTCTTTTATCAGCCCATAACACATCTAGACAGAGGCCAGTCTACAGGCTGAACTTTTCTTCACTAATGTGGGGAAAATGGAGATGTTAAACTACTGTTAAAGTATGAATACATGTTGCTCTCACCCCCATTCTCTCAAAGGAATAATAGAGGACAGCCCTTTTAGGAGAAATCATTGACAAAGTTCTGATCACATTACATATGCTTCATTTTGTTTATGTCCATATATATTTCTACAAAAACTCAGTCACATAATACAGCTTTATTTTCACTGGCTGTCTATCATCAATCAGTTGAACAGGCTGTCGTAGTTTTGCAGAAGACCATGGCTAAACTGCTCACCTTCAAGATGTGTGCTGTGTCCATGTTAACAAATTCTTTTTCATCTTATTTTCTTCAGCCAACCATAACATCACTCAGTTTGTCTCCAAAGTGGAAGGAATTGCTCCTGCAGCATTGCTGAGATGAGCTGAAGATAGTGACATACTTTATTCCTGGAATAATGTCATTCAGTGCAGGCCACTGCTAGCACACACACAGCAGTTCAGAGCAGACTACACTTTTCTCAGTTGCCTCTCTGACTTCTGCTTGATCCAGAAATATAGACCTCTAAAACACATAAGGTACTTCCAAAAAATTATTGAACAATCCTCAATTGCCTTGTTAAGGCACCTTGAAAAGCCCTTCACTCAGCCCACCCCCTCCTGTACCTTCCTGAATCAGCAGATCCTTCCTGCCCATTGACTCCTGATGCTCATAACTCAGTCTCATGTCATTTACAGATATGTGTCTCAATTTGCCTTGCTTCTCCAAGAGGAAAGGTTGGGAAGGGTTGTTATTCTCGGCTTCCTCTCCCCTTTGATATTCTCATTGATGAGAGGGATACTAAGGAGACCAGAACAGAAGGATGTGTGCTAGTTGCTAAAAGGATTAAGCCCTCATTTCCCTTAGTCCAGTACCTTCAAGTTTATACAGTTCATCAGGGAAAACCTGAGCTCAAGTTGGATGATAGATCTAAAGGTCAGCTGTCCTTTCCACAGCAACAGATCTGGCACTCAAAGTACTGAATGAAAGAACCTCTAGGTTGTATGAACTTAACCCTTCCTGAACCCCTTGGTCTTGTTTCTCCAGATCTCAACATTGTCTTCACCATGGGCTGGGGGAGAATCTCTGCTCCAACACCTGAAGCATCTCCTCCCACTCCTTTTTCCGTGACTATGGTGCCTGAAGAGTTGTTGCTCTCATATATTCTCATTCCTCTCTTCTCTGGCCACCGTTGCCCAGCTGATGTTTTTTTCCCCCTTCTTAACTATGTCATCCCAGATGTGCTACCACTGCCACTGATGGCTCAGCCTTGGCTGGTAGGTCCATCCTGGAGAGAGTTGGCATTGCCATTGCTCATTGCTCCAGCAGCTTTGCACAGAAGTCACCCCTGTAGCCCTGCCAATACCAAATCCTGGCCACCCAAACCCAATAAATCTGTATCTGCTTTCCCTGCAGGTAAGCAAACTCCCTTGGCTCCCACTGAAAGAAATGGAAAACTCACTTCAGCTTCAGTTCAGTGAAGAGAAAATATAACATTACACTAAATAAAGTCCTTCATGATCCACATCACTCAGTGCTTCAGATACATTTAGATGTGTGAAATGGGCCTATTTTTCTCTCCCAGTACACTTATCTTCTTGCCCATGGTATCCAAGAATATCCCAACATCCTGGATAAACCAACTGCATGTTTCTGCAGAGAGGGCAGCTGCTGGCACATTTCTTCCTCATGCTGTCTGCAAAAGTTGGTTTGTTCTATGAAAATTCTTTCACACACTTCTAATTATATGAATTTCTAGAAATGGCAGCCCTTGTAGTCAAGGAGCTTTAGAAACATTAGGAAAATAAAGTACTAACAGCTCCATCAGAAAACCCCCCCAACACACCACCTACATTTCCTGTCATTATCTGGTTAACAATGTTTGGCTGTACTGCTCTCTTCTGGTATCCAGCTAAGGCTTGATTATGTTTATAGTCAAATACTCAAGTGTGGTTATTTTTAAACAAGGCTTTTACAAAAAATAAGAAAAAAAATTTACAAGAAAATGTCTGTGATCTTGTCGGATTGGTTTAATATTCTTGTAAAGTTAATTCAAAGACAGAAATCTTCCCTAATGGATTTCCACTGCCCTGAGGAATAACTCTTTGCCAGTTTTATTCCCATTCTGATGTATTCATTATAATGATTTCCTGATGTGTCAGCTCGATTTTGTCTATCTTCTCCTCACTCTAAACTATTTGGTATTTTTTTATGATATTTTAGCTCAAAAAGAACAGCACATCCCACAAGTAGTGCCATGGATGGAGTGGTGCCAGGCAGACCACTGGCTCCAGAAGTACCCTTCTCCCCAGGGTGCCCTTGGCATGCAGTCTTCCTTGTCCTGCTTCAACCATGGCATCTTCAAGCTTGTGCAGTTCTTTGGCTCCTTTCCTAAACAAATAACCACTTTTAGTAGCATTATTTAAATTATGGCTTACCATAGAACACCATTGGAACAGTTATTTAACTCTTCTTGGCTTTATTCAATTGTTTTTGCAAGGAGCTTAGATGAGACAAATCCAACAGGATTAGAGAAGAGGGAACAAATGGATTAGAACCATTACTTTACTTGCAGTTCCTTCAATGCCTTTTTCTCCCTTTAAAATAAAATATAAATGTTGGTATTGCACCTAATTTCAAAACCCAGTTACTTTCTACTGATTTGCCTATGAGCATGTGTAATCAATACCTTACTAGCATCTTCATAGAGATCCAAGGAACCTTCAAAGTATCCATGATGATGATGAAGGTAGTGGAGGATTGCCGATATTTTGTTCAGAACATGTGACTATACAAAATTAAAAATATAATAAATATATGTGGTTAGCAACAAAATACAGGAGAGCAGAAAATATGAAAAGTTCATAGAAATTATAAACATGAAAACAGTTAAAACAATATTTTGAGTTTAAATTCATTACAAGCATGCATAGCAAAAAATCTTTTCGTCTCTTTTAGCAAATATACCTGGAATTTTCCCTAAAGCTAGAAGGAAACTTCTCACATAGGAAAAAAATTAGAATAGTAGTCCATAAATGCTATTTTGTATTTCTTTTTAAATCCTGATTATTTCAACCATTTCCACCTCAAATTGTGTGCTTCTTCTCTCTGATATTCATTAAGATAATGATCCTGATGGCTTTTGTTCACTAAGGTGTTTGAAAAAATACATTTTTCTTAATGTCTTACTAAGTAAACTGTCTAGCTTTTAATTGACAAGTTTAAATTGTAAATGTCATAGCATTTTAACTTGTACTATATACATTTATTTCTATTATTGTATGTATTCTCTTCCGTTTGATATTTTTATTCCTATTACATATATGGGAAAACCTAATCACAAAATGTCACTGTCTCTTTTAGACTGCAGCATTTCAAAGAAGAGATAGTGAAGATGGGTATTACTGGACTAAAAATTAGATTGAACAGACTTGTTAGATATTCAGATATCAGTTAGATAACTAAGAGGTATCATCCAGCTTCAGGAAAAAGATATGCACCCTAAATGCAGTTGTTACAGTTGTGTCTATGTCCCCAATTCAGGCAAAATAATCCTCTCTACAACTCTTTAGAGCCTTACTTTTTGAGTCTTGCTGTAGTGCACTATCAGAAATCCCAGAAACTTGCTGCCTGCAGGTGTGTGCACACTGATAGCAGGGCACAGGTAGTCAGTGCCAACAGTATGTTACTCATGCAATTACCAGGTTTTCTGGAGGGGAAAAAAAAGTTGTAGAGACCTTTGCAAAATGCAGAGAACTAAAGCTCTCTGAACCTCTGTTCACTCTCATTGTCATAAGGCAAATATCCAAGTTTTTCTAGTGATCATCCAGGTTCTCCTTGATTCTTTCACCTATCTATCCAGTAATGAGAGAAGTCAGAAAGCTTTCCTTGTCTGGGAGAGGAACAAAAAGGACCGAAACAAATCACAACCCTGAGGTATGTGTACAATTTTTGCTCCACAGAATCATGTAACACCCTAAAAGAGATGAAATGACTAATGGTGAGTGTAGGAGCTCTGGAGGACCTCAGCCCCAGCCAGCACCACTGACCTGCTCTTTGGCAGACACTATTAAGAGCAGTGGCAGTGAGCACACCCAGCTTTTCCACGCTTCAGGGAGCACAGTGTTTTCAGCAGAATACATGCCAGAACACACACATTGTGGTAGGGACTGTTCATCAGCAGTGTAAAGTAATCACAGCATCACTGAAAGACTTCTCCATAAGAAGGGAGAATTAA
The DNA here is from genome assembly GCA_013399695.1 of Formicarius rufipectus. NCBI lineage: Eukaryota > Metazoa > Chordata > Aves > Passeriformes > Formicariidae > Formicarius > Formicarius rufipectus. Next base: position 182,115 of record VXAU01005851.1, read on the forward strand.
AGAAAAAAATTAATATTGACCTCTGTGTTTTATGGATTTTTTTTCACCCTACAGCCACATGCATTTACATTTAGAGATTGGACGTGTTTCCAACTAGCCGCTGATTTGTTTTCCATATCTGTTTACCACTGAAGTGTATTTCCTCGCTGCTTTAACCTCAACTGCCTTGTGCTGACTGTACTGTAAGAAAAGAAAACTTATTGGAAAACTGTCTAATTCTCAATTTAAAGCAAAGCCTCCCAACAAACTGTCTTCATATCTTCTGTCCATATCATGTCCAGTAGCCTTGCAAACTCTGCAGAAAGCAGGGAATGAAAATTAGGCTAGTTATATTTCCTAGCTGCTCTCCATATTAAGCTAAACCACAAGCCTCACACATATTGGGTTGATTGCAAATCTGGCTGACTTGACTTCATGTAACTAGTAACCATTTAAACTCACAAGTGCCCCAGGGAGACTTGTAAATCCTTGAATTCCAGGAATTGCTGCTACTCCTTCTGGACCAATTGATCCCTGCTCACGTTCATATTTAGGGATCTGTCTGGCTTCTGTTGCACCAGCTACCATAGGAAGAAAATGCAAAATTTGCACTCAAATATTTTTTGCTGAATATTTGTTTCAGGGGCTTTGGTGGTCCATCTCACAGTGCCAGCCAGCATGGAAAGAACAGTTAGCATTTACCTCTCTCTGCTCCCCTTTCCACAGTTCCTAAGAAGAGCCATTCCCAAAGTTATTTCGGAAGCCAGTGGCCACCTCCACACCTGTAAGAGTAGCTATTAGGCATCTTCACAAAGACCCCAGCCAGACAACTAGGTTCTCTGCATTGGTAAGCACATACACATATATCTAAGATCCATTGAAAATTCAGATCTAGATTAAAAGAGAAAGCACACATCAATGCATGCCTTCTGTGAAAATGAAGTCTCATAAGGGACTATCCCAAACAGACCACAGAATGAAACATCTCCACTTCTGTCATGTTTAAGAACCCTAAAGAAATGTGAACATCAACTCAAGAAAAAGGAGCAATAAAAATATTACAAGAGAAAATTAACTATCCTTAAGCTGTCACAGAAGTTGAATCTATCCAGAGCGTTTGCAAATTATCAAACTCTCTGCCATGAGCAACAAGAATGTACAATGTACAGGACAAATTTCAGCTTTTACAGCAAATGTAACCACAACTTATGTGCTAAGGAGGAGGATGTACAGCTCGTTTATGATTCTATTTGTGATCTTGAAAAGCTGTAGGGAGTTACTCCTGGACTTTCTATCAATATGAATCAGGATTTTAAAAGAGCTACACAAAGAAAGTATCTAATATTATTGGTAATAAAGTTCATTCTCCCCCCCCATGCTTTTTTATTTATCATTTACAGGTAAAAAATTCAGCCAAAAAAAACTGATGAAAAAGTGACATATCTCCTTGCCAAGGTATTAATTTCCTCTTTCAAAGTTAATGTTAGCTTGTTTGGTATTACCACAGCCAGACTTTTTTAAGCACAAAGAATAAAACCCCAAACTACTCTATCCAAATGTAGCTTTCTCAGACCTTTCTCACCTTAAACACCTACTGCTGTCTGAAGAAGAAAAATGTCTTTGTTAAGGAAATTAAAAGAAAAATTAATCAGGGATCTATGAAAATAACAATCCATTACAATTGTACAATTGTACCACAACTCTGACAAATCCACACTCTATTGGATAACCTAGAACTCTGCTAATGATAGATATTTCCAAAGTGTCATCATAAGTGAATTTATTATTGTTGAACATTTTTAAATTACCACTCTGAGGCACAGAACTTTCCACTCACTTTCTAGTTACACCCTGAGACAGAAGATGCTGCAGTTTTACCCTGTTGGGGAAGTACAAGGAAAAGATGCTGCCATTACTAACCCTGGTAGTGATTCCCAAGGCAGCCTATATCCTGAACAACATTCAGGGCCGGGAAACCAGCATTTCTAGTGCAGCCAACAGCATCTGGCAAGTATGACAGCTAAGCTTGAGAAACCTTCACATTACACATGTGCAGCATGTAACAGCACAGATGAGATCAAGTACCAGAGCAGAGCCTACCATGACAGTGATGACTAAAACCTCTCAGCTTCCTCCATGTACTTTCAGCTTGAGCTGCTGGGATGACAGCTTGCTTAGAGTGACATCAGAAGGCTTCAGTCGGGGAATTTCCCCCCCCCCCCCCAACCCCGAGAA
>VXAU01005851.1:184535-292203 GCA_013399695.1 Formicarius rufipectus
CGTAAGTGTATGTGTCGGGATGGATTCGCAGTATATAGCATAGAAGGAGTCCTGCCAGAAATGGCCTGGTGAAGAGAATCAACCAGCCACTGATAATGCTTTAACAACTGATGTTTTTAATGTTGCTTGAAAGTGTCATTTTTGCTAAGTTACTGTTTCTTCTTCCCAGAATACCCCTGTAAGCTCGGGGGGCTGGAGGAAGATTGTGACATCATGCTACCTGAAACCCTCTCCTACTGAATGTAAATCCCCTTATTTCTCCTGGCCCAGAGCCAGATCTCCCTTTTGTCTCTTATTGGTGGGTCTGAATCCCTCCAAAGTCCATATAAACCCTTGACCATGAATAAAAGTTCTCTTTTGTTCCTCTCCCTCTCCGGTAGTCTCTGTGTGTCCTTTCTCTGGGGGTCTCAGTGACCATGTGGTAGGGGGAGGCAGGGAGCCCACTTTCTCCTAGGTTATGGACTAAAACTCCAGGACCAGGAGAATCATCTATACCGTTGCTGACTGCATCCCTACAACACACAGCACCAACGAGGCATAAAGAATTCCCCAAAGGAACATGTATATTTATGTCTTAATGAGTGATTAAAATCCCAAATCCCACAGCAACTGTCCTCAACAGGCCATGGCCCTTGCTTCCTCTCAGCTGAGAGGAGCCAAACAAATCCTGCTTAAGGCCAAGTTTCTGCAGTCCAGGTGCTTTTCCACAGGCAGAGAGGAGAGGCGTGGGAAGCCATTTGTAGTTTGTCATGGGATCGCAGTGTACAGTGCTGATCACCAGATTTTCTCTCTGAAAGGGTGCAGCAAAAACGTGCTGTTACTGGAGCCTAGCACAGACAGAGGAAAGCACATGCACCATGGCTTTGCTGCTCTACTTCCACCCTACTCGCTTCAAAGGTGGCTTGGTAAGAAAAAGGTGGTAGCTTGTTTTAGTATTGGAACCAAAGCATATGGCTACTGTAAGTCTGTCAGACTGCCCTGTTTGCCCTTGGTAGTTGCATTAAAAGAAAAATGGTCTACCAAAGAGTATCAGCACTTCCATGTGGACAGGAAAAGCTCCTAGGGGACAGCAAGTTGTGTTTAAAGGTTACCTGGTGGCCCAAGGCTCCATGTCTCTGTTTCCAGTGACACTGAGTTCAGTGCTCCCTTCACACTAGCAATGAAGATGCATTATTTATTTTTCAAGTTCCAATCTCTATCCAAAGGCAAACTTGCAGGCAAATTAGTTTCAACGACTCTGTAAACTGGGGAGTGACAAGCAGTGGAGACCAGACAGGCTCTATGTAGACCTTGCTCTACGTCTGGGAAGATTTCAAAGACAAAGCCAGTGCAGGCAGGGAGGAGGCAGGGGGAGGTAAACAGCCCCCTCTGTGCCAAGCAGAGGCACCCAGCTGGGATTGCAGCACGCGGCTCTTAGGAATGGCACTTGGTCCTTGCTTTGGTTTTATTTTCCCTGTATGAGGAGCTGCAAAGTTGTTTCTTCTCAGAGTACATTAGAAAGGCTGTAAAGCCCTGTAGCAGAGCTGCCTCTTGACACATGCTGCAAGTGCCATCACTTCTATGTTTTGAGGCTCCTGAAACTTCCACATCAAGCAGGACATCTGCAGTCACTGCTGGCTGGGCATCCACGCACCCTTCAGGAGGTGCCAGGCTGGCTCATGGGCACAGGGGCTCTGATCCATTCCCAGCTACCTTATGAGCCCCCTCCACAGGCAGCACTCACTATAAACAGCAGCCTCTTCATTTTGACAACAAATATCATAGATCCAAGTGTTCTCACTTCATATGCCAAATGAGTGGAGGCCTAAAACTTGCTCTTTCAGTCTACAAACTCATTTCAGCTATGTAGGCATAAAAAAACCTGCATGTTCTTAGACGACACAGAGAATTAGTGGGAACTGGAAAGCTAATATTAAATAATCACCAGCAAAAACAATCATGAGAGGAAGCCCACACTGCTGGGAAGAGAGCACACCCTGGCTCTATTAGGAAGTTCCCAGCAGTCTTGCAAGCAGGCTTTATCTGCATTAGAGAGATTTTCACATTGCTCTAAGACTATCTGAGAGACACATCAAATAATTGCTTTTAACTACACACACTATAACACTAATTAGTAAACAAACCCACAAGTCAAACCCCTAACTCTGTTCTGCTCCTTACATAACACAATGCAAGCATGGCAGCCACCATGTCCATGAGCCTAGCAAAACTCTTGTTTCCATGCAGTCTCAGACACTGCTCTGCTAGTTAAAGTCATCCCCCTCATTTTATCCATGACCAGTAGGTCCCCCTGCAAACAAGATTTCAGATCCTGTGAAGAAGCCGCTGAGCCTTCTAAACAAATACTGTCTAGAAGGCAATTACATCTCAACTTATTTCAAAAATAAATCAATTTTCTTTTTCAATTGAACGTTATAGATCAAATATTCACTATCTGCAGCTTTATCAGAAATAACACTCTTTATATTAAAAGTATACCATCTAATTTTCTTCTAACTCCTTTCCTTCTTAATTTCTTCTGCTTAGGACCCACAAAATATATTAAAATTAATACAGTAAACTCTCTTACAAATTCTAGGCTTGATTAGTAACCACAGCACTACATTTACATACAGAAAGGATACCACCACAACACAGAGTTCTGTGGCCTGTCGGCGCAAAGCACACAAGCATGAAAACTTCCCTCTTTGAGCCCCATGATCACCACTAGAGGGAGGAGTTGCTTAAATAATACTCTTAATTCCTTTTGCGAGAAAAAACATTTGAATCGTTTCAAAGAGCTTTAAAGAGAGATAACTATGTAATAAGAAAAAAGAAAAACAAGTTTGACACTATTAAAAGAGAAATTATTTTACCTCTAAAATCAGGATTTATTTTTTTTTCTTATTTATGTGGAAGGAGGGGAGGGGAATATGCCTAGATTGTTACAAATTCTCAGTAAAAGGGACTGCTTTTTTTAAACAAAAAAAAAAAAAAAACAAAAACAAAAACCAAACAACAACAACAAAAAAAAATTCAAACCACAAAGCAAAGAACAAACCTAAACAACAACCCCAGGAGATACTGACTGCAATGAAAATGAGACATTCCTTAAGAATTACACAAGGAGCGGTTCACAATGAGGATAATTTAAAAGAAGGGTTTACTAATAAAAAAGGTAGATAAACTCTCAAAAAAATAACCAAATAATGAGTCCCACCAGTGAGCCAGTCAGTGTCACCTACCACCAGGCACCAGGAGGAAGCAAAGAGTGATCAATCTTGCTGAGTTACACATCCAAAAGAGGACTCATCAGCTGATGACTTCAGGAGCAAAATACATTCATTTATGCAAGTATTGCTGTCCTCACTTTTGAGGATAGAATGGACGTTCTAATAATCAAGCAATAATTTTGCTTTTTTTTTTTCTTGCTACCTTGTGCCAAGATCATCAAAAGCTTTCCTTGCATTTTTGACAGCCCTAAGCATGAGTGTTTGATCTGGTGTGATATAGAAGTGATGCAGAGATTGCCTGTCTGTCAGGACATGAATGACAACACAGTCTTTGCTGCCAGAACTGCTGACTTGCTGTAAATCCCACCCAAGCCACGGCCTGCCTTTCTCAACCTCAAAGGCAGCAGTGATAGAATAGTCAGATGGGAAGCCCTTTGGGTAAGCCACACTGTAAGAAAAATACATGCAAGAGCTGTTAGAATCTGCCTGCTGACAAATGCAGAAGATACATTCAATAAATCACATTATTGACTTCACACAGCTATTTCAATAGCCCTGTAACTCTGCAGAGATACCCACATCAAGAGATGTTGAGGAATACATTTTAAGATGAATGCTTAAAGGATTTGACTGCATGGGGCTTCCTGAGACTAATTACCTATGGGTCTGGAAACTTCAAAGAAGAGAAGATTACTATCTACATTTTTATCTTGGACAAACTTCTGCTGAAAACACCAGGGTCACTCTCCCTGCGGGTCTGTGCAGCACCCAGCACTGCTCTGCCAGCTGTGCAAAGGAGCAGGCTGAGACTACCACAAGCAGGTTGTTCATTAACCTGGTCCTTTGAGGGGGGTTGCCTTCCAGTGCACCCAAAGCCAGTGATCTTGAGGTGCTTTTATGTGTATTGATTGCAATTAACACAATGATTTGTTTGTTTGGGAGTGTCTTATCTCCTAAGAAAACCCACAGAGAGCTTGATTTATGACTTACACAAAGCTTTTCCTTTGCTGTGTGGTAGGATTTCTGTAGTGGTCTACCATTTCGTGAGCTGGCTGCACCTATCTAACTTGCTCCAGACAGTCTGAATCCCTGAAGAGCTTTGAACATCACAATTGGGAATTATTTTTTTTATTTTCATCTTTTTAATGCTGCTCTGCATAAACTTGCACTTGGTAAAGTTCTATGCCCATCTGTTTGGATTCAGTGGTGGAATTGTTGTTTTGAGGTAGCTACTTATCTAGAAACACTGACCTTGTGAGTACTGCCAATAGGAAATGTAATTGTTGTGGTTATTTCCTGGGCTATATTTTAAAATTTTTAAGTTTGGCAACTCAAAGAAATGAAGATATTGCTCTTCTTTTCAGGAAGGTTTGAAGACCAAGGTCACACACAACTCTAGCACTGGCAATTCCCAAGGGGGTATTGTCTGCCCCAGAGGAGTTCAAAGACAAAATTAGGCATCAACTTCTTCATTGCCTACTAAAACTGGAAGTTTAGGGTGGTTTGAACTGGAGAACACACAGCTCCAGGCCCAACACCTTCTGAATCTGCACATAAATTGATCAGTTGATTTCTCCTTTAAGAAAATTCAATGTAATTTTGATTAATTTCCTTCTTTTGGCTACCTAGTGTGTTCGACAGAAAATGCACTTTCAAACCACCAGACTATTGGAAGGTATGAGACATTTCCTTCCCTAGCTCTAACAATGACTTCTTGCCCTGGGAAAAAAGTATCTGCTCTTCACAATTGCTTGTTCCATAGGTAATTAGATATGAAAAGGGAGTGTTTTGTCAGGAAACGTGTTCCTTATCCAGCTGCATGAAACACAATTGCATCCACTTGTTTAGTTTATATGTAGGCTTCAGTTCTGTAAACTTGGCTCCAGTGCCTCTGTGCTGGTGTCTTGCAGACCACAGACTGTGACAGCACTGGATCAGCTGTAAAAATCTTGAAGCTATACATAGAGCTCAGTATCAGTGTTCCCATACTGATATCCAACATGCTATACCAAATAAAGGAGATGTCAGAACACACTGAAAGACTTACTCATAGATTTAGAAGAAAAGTTGGTGGATTACTTTATAAAATAGCATAATCTTTGAATGTTTTCTGTTCGCTTTCATGAGAAAGAAAGCCATTTCAAACTTAACATTAAGTTGCATCCTGAACAAGGATGCAGAGTTTTAGCTCAGAAGCTATTAGGGCTCCTTGGTAGGGCTTTTGACTAGTGTGGAAGGGGAGAAGGGCCAAAATCAGGTATGCCAATGATGAGTGATGGAATGGTGTGCCAAAACTTGAGAAAACCAGAGATCCTGGAATCCCTCAATCTTCCTCACGAAGCATTGGCTACAGTGTACTTCACCTGCAATGTTTCCACACCAACACAAACAGCACAAGGAACAAACAAGAGGAGCTTGAACCTTTGGCCCAGTCCCAGAGATTTGACATCACTGGCGTTAAGTGAAACCTGGTGGGATGACTGGAGTGCCCTGTTGGATGGCAATAGGCTCTTCAGGAGGAATAGACAGGGCAGAAGAGGTGGTGGGGTGACACTGCACATAACAGAAGGGTTAGAATGTATAGAGTTCAGAACTGGCAATGGCAGAGTTGGGAGCCTCTGGGTAAGAACTGATGATGCAGATGAATTATTCTTTGAGGAACTAAGGGACACCACCAAGTCAACTTCCCTTGTCCTTATGGGGGACTTCGACTTGCCAGAAACTAAATGGGAGTATCACACAGCTGATACAACCTGAGGCAGAAGATTCCTAAAAACCCTGGATGGCAACTTTATGGAGCAGGTTCTAAGGGAGCCAGCTTGGAAAGATGGTCACATTGATCTGCTGCTTGTCAACAGAGCAGATCCTGTGAGCAAAGCGGGGATTGGGGGCCATCTTGAAGAATTCAGAGATGCTGCTTGTCACGGTAGGGAAAAAATTCGTATAGCCAAAGCTCAACTGAACTACAAGCTGGGCAGAAATGTGGGGGACAAGAAAAAGTTTTTCCAAGATATTAATGGCAATAGACAGTACAGAAATACTGTTGCCCTGTTACAGGATGAGGAGGGTCACCTCACAAACAGGGACAGAGACGAGAGAGCAGTCAAGGCTTTCTTTGCTTTTGTCTTGAACACAGATGATGCCCTGAGATGGAGGCCACTGACTACAAGAATGATCAACTCCCAGACAACACTAAAATTGTACAGGATCTGCTGCTCCAGCTGGATCCCTACAGATCTATGGTTCCTGATGGGATTCATCCAAGAATCCTCAAAGAGCCAGCTGATGTCATCACAAAACCTCTCTTGATGATTTTTGAGCAGTCTTGAGAATCCAGAGAGATCCTAGCTGACTGAAAACTGGCAAACATTATCCCATTTTTCAAGAAGGAAGATCCTGGAAACTACAGGCCTGTCAGTCTCATTTCAATGCCTGGGAAAGTTATAGAGAGGCTTATTTTGGAAGGTATTGAAAAACACCTGAAAGACAACACAATTATTGGTCACAGCCAACATGGTTGAATATGAGTCAGCAGTGCCCTGGTAGCCAGGAGAGCCAACCATGTCCTGGTGGGCATCAGGCAAAGCATCATCAGCTGGGCGAGGGAGGGGATTGTCCCTCTCTGCTCTGCACTGGGGCGACCTCACCTTGAATATTGTGGGCAGTGTTGGGCACCATAATATAATACAGATATTAAACCCTTAGAGAGTGTCCGAAGGAGGGCAGTGAAGATGGTGAAGGCTTTGAGGGGAAGCCATGTGAGGAACAGCTGAGAGCACTTGGTCTGTTCAGGCTGGAGAAGAGGAGACTGAAGGGAGACCTCATTGCAGTTACAACTTCCTCATGAGGGGAAGAGGAGGGGCAGGCACTGATCTCTTCTCTGAGGTGTCCAGTGATAAGACCTGAGGGAATGGCTTGAAACTGTGTCAGGGGAGGGTTAGGTTGGATATTAGGAAAAGATTTTTCACCCAGAGGGTGATTGTGCACTGGAACAGGCTCCCCAGGGAAGTGGTCACAGAACCAAACCTAACAGAGTTCAAAAAGTCTCCAAGTTCAAGAGGTCTTCTAATTCTGTGTATAGGCAAATGAAATAAATACATTTAAACACATGCATAATCTTGGGGGTGGGGGAGGAGGCAAAAAAAACCCACAAAAAACAACCTCAAAATGTGTTGTAATTTAGTACTATTAACAGACTTCGTTGGACTATTTCCATTTTAAAATATCCTGGATAAAATTATGAAGGCAAAGAATAGTTACTTCTCCTTTTTCTTCATGCTTCCAGTCCCAGTACTCATAAATGATCATCTGCAGCTACCTGTTGGCAGACTCATGGTGTTATGTTTGCAGTGGTAAGATTACCACATCACAGAGGGCTGGTGCATTATACAGCTGTGTAACATTTATATGTGCATGGAAATGCACATGCATATGTCTTGGAAAGAAAAAATAAGATTGGTCAGTGAATCCCAGGAATACCTTCCAAAGTCTCCCTGGATGTGACACAGAGACAGATGAGGCATTTTAGAGTGCTTCCAGATGGATAACTCAAGCTCTGCATTTGAGCCAAGCCATGCCCTTCTCAGCATCAAGCCTGCAATTGCTGGGATTTGAAGCAGCCAACCTGATTATCTTCCCTATCAGCCTTTCTCTGTCCATGAAGAGAAAAAAAGGCAGAGTAAAGAGATATGTGTGTATTGACATACCCAAATGCTTATCAAAACATGGATAACAGCATTAGTATGATATTAGGAAGTTGCAACAATAACAGTATGCAATTGGAGCACAGTGCTTTAAATACATAACAACACATAGAAAATGCTTCCTAAAATAAAGATCAAAGGACTTCTCGAATGCCATATTTCAAAGCCTTGCCTAAAATGTTCTGTTAGTGTGCCCAGATACTTTTATATCTCTGTATATTCAATATAAGGAAATGTTTATTAGATCACTTCATGGTTGTTATTATTATTATTTGCTGAAGTATGTGTATATTTACCTTAAAAGACAGCTCTCACATTTTGTACTTGATACCTTGGGGGAAAAATGCTTTTAATAGGCCTATAATACAACATTAAAAAAAAAATAAAATCTTGTATGAACTGGAGTGTAAACAGTTGTTCCTTTTTGTGTTCCAATTATTCTGAATAAAATCACACGCTGTTAGAGAGAAAAGAGAGAGAAATCAAATGAAAACTCTTTTAACACAGTTAACTAAATGCTGTGCTTTAGTGGCAGCCAGGAAGGACAGTCATTTGGGATGGATATACTGTGATGGGTAAAACTTTTGCAATACAAGAAAGCAGCATTACAAATACAAACAAGAAAAAGCAGATTTGGAGAGAGAGTAATATAAAACTTGAATCAAGAGAGTAGCAGTATGACTATCAACTGGGATAAAACAAATCTAGCATGGTAGCCTTCAAGCCTTCAAACTAGGATTGGACCTGAAACCTGTTCTGTTATAATCTTTCCAGTTACAATAGTCAGACAGCAACTGCAAATTTTGTGAACATTTGAAAAAACCACAGGCTATCCACATACAAACAGCTACCATCAAGTTACACAGAGTCACGGAATATGCTGAGTTGGAAAGTATCCACAAGGATCATCAAGTCCAGCCCTTAGCCCTGCACAGGACCATCCCCAAGAGTCACACCATGTGCCCAAGAGTATGATCAGGATTTGAATATCACGTGGTTCATTTTTGTTGTCCGATAAGAATCACACCTCGTTTCTCATACTGAAAACAAACAAATTAATATTTCATGTTATTTTTGCCACTTCCTCTGTTTCATACTAAAATGTCAGAACAAAATCAGTGGTGAAAATATTCACAGCCAAACTCAACAACCATCCCTTGCAGGAGGGGCTCAGCTGGATCTATGCTCTGCATTATAAGGATGGAAACCTAATGAGTTCCAAAGGAAGTACTCGGCCACATCATATATCAAGCCTGTGGTTATCAGAAGTCTCCCTTACACAGGAATAATCGCAGCAGTAGGTACCCTGTGAATATCTATTCCAGGCTTCTTAGCAATCTCAATTCTGACCCATGTCCATTAAAATCTGCTACTTCTTTCAGTTTTTTGCAAATCTCCATGTCTTCCACAGCTGTTCTTTCTCCATTTTTGCAAAAATTTCTCCCCCTTCAGCGGCAGTGACTGCCTCAGTCTCCAGTTTTGACGAAGTGGTTCTTCCAGGCTATCATCTCAAACATTATTCAAACCAGAAAATACATTAATAGCAAATGTTTCTAGATACAATACTGTTATTAGCTCTCTGCCAAGGACCACAACAGATACAAAGTTGTTAATGAAATAATGGCAATGTCAACATTACATCATTGGTATAAACCCCAGGATTTATATACCATAACTAAGCACAAAATTCACCCATGGGCATAGATTCTTGAAGATTCCTCATATTCATAGATCAAAATATTACTGGAGTACAGAAAGGAGGAAATCTTTCCTATTTCCAGGTATGTATTTATAAAACCCCCTTCTGTACTGCTCTTCTGGTTTTGGTAGAAAGATTAAATCCTTCCATAGTCTGAACTCATATGAATTTCAGGTCCACACCCTCCAAGGCAGTGGATGGGTCACTGATATACCAGGCAGATTGATTTTTCAGTTCAAAATCAAAGCCAACCAATTTTCACTTCAAAAATCATATCCATTTAATGTTCACCTTAGGTAGAACACAGGCCCTCAATTACATCTAAAGTAAAAGGGTCCCATTGGTATCCATGTTTGCTAAAGATATGCTGTTACTGGTCCAGTGGAGGGCAGCAAAATATTTACTTAAGAGATTCCTCTTTTAGTGTCCTCATCACTGAGTTGTCCCAACAAATAACTTCATAAAAACCTCATAAGAGTTCAGTAGTTCTTCATTTTGTTTACAAGACCTTACATGTTTGTTTATTTTAGTCAGAAATAAGTTTTTAGCATATTTGAGACTACTTTTACATTACATGGTGCCTTAAAACAAACAGTGCTTCCTGTATAAATAACTCTGTGGTGCTGCCATTCTTCCCAGAACTAATGGGGAGGAGGGTACTACTGCTCTCTCTCAAAGCCAGTTAGTCTGCTTTCTGGAAAGCTTGTGTGAATTTACCAATGGCTTAAATGTAACTGCAAGTCTTCATCACAGCTGTATTTGCATACTGATCATCTTGCATCATTCATTTATTCTGAGCACATTTTATCTCAGCTTTTAGCTTAAAATAAAGGGGAGTCAGCAGTACTAATGGAATAGTTTGAAGACTGTCCTAAGCTGAAAGCTAAATTAGAAAAGAAAAATATTTTAATGAATCTGTTATTGGATTTTGTACAATTCTCTGTAGTATAAACTGAGTATCAAACATATCAAGTTTACTTTGATTTTTCATGAAAAGCTACTGATAGTAACCTCCCATGTAGTGACAGACTGACTACAGAAAGACTACTGAGAATAAAATAGAGCTTGTCTAAAAGTCTTCGTTCTAAATCCCAAGAGCTGTAAAAGGTCTTCAGTTAAAGAGTGTGCATGTATTTTACAACTTGTTAAAAACTCACTCTCTTTATGGAATGGTTGGGTTATCCTCCTGGAAATGAGCTCTCCTATGGATTTTTATAATGACAGTCAGACTCACACTTTATGCTGAGCTGATGATACCTGTGCCACAGAGCAGCTCCAGAACTGGAATCCATCCTGGTAGCAGAGGGGAACAGATGCCCGTATCCCAAGGGTGACAACTGCTGTGCTTTGCAGTCAGTTAAAGATCTCAGGCTGAAATATTGAGGAGCGCACACTGGGAACAATGCACACATCGTGGACTAAAATTTGAACTATGCAGGGGATTTTTGTTGTCAAATACTATCAAAATCCAGTGGTTTAAACTGTAAATGAAGCAAAGAGCTATCAGCTGAATTAAGGTATATATCATTAAGTGCTTGGATAGCATAGTGAGTACACTGGGAAACCTTCCTACACCATAAAATGGACTGTAGGGAAAACACAATAAAATTACTCCAAATTTTATCCCTGGAAATCCAGAACAGAGCAGCCTATGCAAAAGTAGCAGTTCTCAGAAATGGAAAAGGTTTTGCTGTGTTTCTCACTAAGATATTCGCAGCTTATGGTGCTGTCTGCATTCAAGTACCTACAGTGAAAGTGAAGAAAATAATCATGCAACAGAACTGATGAACTGCAAAGAGCAAGGGCTGCAGCTGGGGAATGGAGCAAGCTACCAGGGCTCTCCTGCAGCATACAGCCATACAGCCAGCAACGGCATATTTAGAGCTGATGCTTTAGACCAGGAAAAATTCTTGATAGTTCAGTGTAAATACTAAAGAGACAGCAGATCACTTAGTGAGAGATGGTATTTCAACCAGGAAAGGGGAATGAACTAACAGGACTCACACATAGCATTTTATGGAGTGTTATTCTGAAAGTACAAAACTCCTAAAGTAGGATATTTCAACATGAAACAAATTACCAACTTCTTCTTGGAGCTGGCTTAACTATCCATAAGAAATACTTAACTAGGCAGGATGTCAGTATATAAAATACATCTTGAGTAGTTACAATGCACAAAGTACCTGTATGTTCATCTAAATTATGCTTCATGCTTGCACCTGGCTCTAGCAAATTATTTGCACTGGCAGAGGCAGTAGTAAATGTAAGTACAGAACACACAGTGCTCATAGAGCAAATGCCAGCACCAGAATGGAGATCTTACAAAAGAAAAGTGCTCTGCTTTACAGTATTGACTGAGTAACCGTCCCAGATCATGCCACGTTTGTTAAGGTCACCAGGACCTGCTGAAAAACAGGACAACCAGAACAGGTTTCACCCAGTGCAGTTTGTCTCAACTGGAAGCATCAATATTATTTCTAAAGCATATGGAGCTGTGTCTTAAGTGGTTGTTTACAGTGGTATTAATTGCTATGGAGCCTGATCAGATGGAGAAGTTAAAAGGAACAAAGCCGGAAAAGTGAAACAATAGTGATGAGAAGGAGTGGCCCAGTGCATACAATAACCACGTTCACATCTGCTAGAAAACATCTCACTGACCCAGCTCCCTGGGACTGAACTATCCTGCCAAGGTTGTCAGAGAGACATCCATGCAAACACGAGCTGGTCCTTCCAGATTTGCTGACTTCCCATCAGGCCTGGGAGTGTTACCCTGTCCTGCACACAGCATGTTCCCTACAGCTTTTGCTGTGGCATTCCCCTTAGCTTCTACTAGCTTGTCTCTGCCTGCTTAACTCTGACCCTTTTATAGCAGTAAGAGCTACTAAAGGGTCACGAGCTTCCTCTCAGCCTTGACATAATGCACAACACTTTATACCAGTGTGATGAGAGTCAACACACAGTTTCTTCATAGCTGGGAGCCTGGCGCTGCATACTGAGGTGTCCTCATTCTTCGCTATTGCCTGGCCTGGTTCCCCAGTGTCTTCCTTGCCTTAAAATGCTAGATGACCTCCACTCTAGGCAAAAATATGAGAGATGATGCCTTTTACTCTTCTGCCAGCTCCCTGCCCCCATCCTCTACAAATGACTCATTGCTTTCTTATTCTATTTCTCCTTTTTAGTTCAATATTTTTTGCCATGGCAGCAGGCAACTCACTTGGAGCAGCAGCTCTGACCTGGACTATAGGAAATTGACTGTGATTTAAAGTTCACCTACAAGTACAGAATCCTGATCAGTCCAGAATGCATAAAGCAAAGTCTAAATGCATTAGCTTTTATAGATGATAAAAGGGAATCATAATTCCCTTTTGGGGTGATAGAGAACAAACATTATCAAAGGTACCGAAGGGTAGTTTATACTCTTTTCCTGCAGTGAGAGATTAAGCCCACCAGAAAAAAATACATTGGGTACAACTATATCTTAATAAACTGCTCATAGAGAGCCCAGAAACAGAGCAAATAAGGCAGAATAAGACATTCTTGCATTTGATAGATATTTGGGCAACATAGCATGATTCTGTTCAGAAAAATCCAGTTTTCCCATCCAGCAAGGGAAGTCCAGCAGGACAACAGGGAGGCATCCAGGGCTCCTGCCCTGGTACAGCAGCACTTCCCTGCCCTGGGCTCTGCTTCCTGAATTTTACACAACAGTGGCAAAGCTGCAGCTGGGAATAGAAAAGCAGCTTGCCAAGCAGGGGAGCAAATGATGGCTGGGAAGGAGGCACCTCGCGGCTGGGACAAACAACCTGGGTATGGCACAGGAAACCAAGAAGTCAGAGGTCCCAAAGAACAGCAGCAGCGCAACATGACACAATGCCAGCTCCACAGGGGCTCATGTGCTAAATGATGGTCTGGGTCTCCAGGAGGCAGGGAGAGAGAGATGCCTATCTCACGGCTTTGGTACAGGCTCTGAGTCTGAACTGCAGAATGGCTCCTTTGTCTAGGCCCCTTGTTGGGCCTAAAAGCCATAAGGCATGCAGCCAGATGGCCAGGGCAGCTTCCAGGACTGGGGGATGGGGAGAGGAAAAGAAGGAAAGCTTCATTCCTTAGGTCTGCACTGATCCCTGAGGCTTAGAGACCCAAACCCCAGGGGGAACACACAGCCTCAGGGGATGACTGAGAGTCTTGGGCAGCTAGAAGGCACTCACAGGGAAGGAGGAGAGCTGAGGATGCACCTACAGACATATGGTCTTAGCTGCTTAGACCTGCTTTGAGAGATGTGTGTGATTTCAAATCGCAGCTGGAGAATGGGATCTCCATTTGCTTACCATGACACAGGCATGCCAGGAACAAATCTAGTTTTAAAAGAAAGACCCATAACCTTATGATCCCTGAGAGCCATTCCTCCAGGAGCTGCCCAAAATAGAAACTGTGCAGTGGGTGCCAGAGGCCATGAGGCAGCATAACTAAGAAAATGGATGGAAAACAAGTGCTGAGCAACGGAGAGGTATTTTTGTATTAACCCTGCCAAATGGATTATTTATACCCTAATCTCCTGTTGGTATGACTGAGCTTTTTAAAGGAAAATTGCAGCCAGTTGCTTCTGGTTATTTAACAAGGCAGACAAACTCGCATCTTAAAGCAGTTCCACCAACCTCTGGCTGCCATCCCGTGTGTATGGATTTCAGGATAACTCTCAAGGAAGGCAGAAAGTGATAGTTTACAAACAGATATTCTTGGAACAATGGGGCATCAGGACAGTCCAGACTGTAAGCAGCAAAACTACATCAAGCACTGAAAGCGTGTAGCTTCAAGAAAAACATGCATGTCATGAAATGCTGGTTGGGGGAACTGGATCCTGGAGATGAGTGGAGATAACTCAAAGGGTCTTTACTGCCTGAGGGTTGTCAGTGAAAGCTGAAAGGCAGGCAGACAAATATGCATGAGCAGGACAGAGTTCCCCAGTTCATGGGAGCTGGATACCTTAGTGTGACCACACACAGAAACACTTGGAGACCAGAAAGACACCCAAAGCAGCTAGACTGCAGAAACCACCCTGAAAGCTTCAAGACAAGATCATTTTTATCTTGAATGACAGCATCCAACCAGCAGCACTCCTGGAGCTGACACCTACCTGCAGCCCATATCGGCCTTCAGATGCCTCTTTTTTCAAAACCCTAGAGCCTCTCTTCTACATTACCAAAATCCAAGTGTGTCACTCTCAGTGACTGAAGCCAGCCACATGGGATGAACATCTCCAGCCTTTTTCTCATTAGCTCTGTTCACATAGTGGTAGAAGAATGGACATCCTCAGTTGTCCCTAAGAGACTGCACCTCACCACAGCTCATCACTGAACTTCCAGTTAAAGTTTACATATTTACATAAATAGTAGGTAGGTATACACATTTATTTTACAGAATCCTAATAAGCTTCTACATTCTCTCCCTCATTTCAAGAACCTCTGGGGCCTGTCTATCTTTACTATTAGAACAGTTTATTTTCCCTTCAAGTGCAATAGAAATCTCCCTTACTGCTTGTTAAGAACATTGCTTCTTGTGCATTCCCCACTGGAACATCATATATTCCCTTTCTCCTTGAAGCATCCTTTAAAATATTTTAGCAAATAGTGTTATCACACCTCCCCCTCAGTCTTGTTTTCTCTAGACTAAACACGGCCACTGTCTTCAACTCATAGGACATGATTATTTTTTGGGTTTTTTTTTTAAAACCTCTGTCATTCTTTTTTCATTTTTTTTTTCTTCTGGACTGTGTCTAGCTAGTCTGTTTCTGTCTTTGAAGTTCAGTGTCCACAGAATCCCATCTGAAACTTTACCTGTATCTTAACTGAAATGTTAGATACTAAAGTAGTGACTTTGTACATCTTGTTGCTGGGTGTGTAATTTTTAACTACTGGGTTTTTATCTCTTCAGGCTTTCACCAGGGAAAATACAACTTGGGACGTTACCAAGACAGTTGGGAAGAGTATTACTGACACACACAGCAGTAATCTGCTGGCTCTTTGTAGAAGACAAGGCCAGATAGCAGGGCAGACTTGAGCTACTACCTCTTGCTAGTTTATACAAACTGGGTAGTGAATTTGCCCTAACTCTTAATGATGTACAAAATGCTCCAGCACAACTATTTCAATACAAATGAGAGTGTTTCTGTTGCCATTACAGTTCTTTTTTGCCTGTGGGTTTGATTTTTTTTTTTAATTAGAACTACTTCTTGAGCAATAAATTGCTCCTTAGTAAACAGTTTAAATTTATAGCAACAGAAAACATAAGGAGGGAGAAGTACAAATAAAACTATTTATACACACAAAAGCATATGCTGGGACAGATATGCTGTTTGAAACTGGTAATAGTTTCCTAAATTTGTGAGGAAAAACTTTAAAGTATGAAAAAACTGTCACCATAACCATCACAGAGAGGAAAATTGTTTAATACGTCGTTTAAGACTGATGTTTAATTATTTGCTAGAATTACGCTTGTTATAATTAAATTAAATTTGTTTAAGTAACACCTTTAATTATCTAGTGGACTCTGTGGCAGGAACTACAAAAAATCTTCACTGACTGATGTTTTAGTTACATTTAATTACATTCTGAGATCTATAAAACTTCCTTCACAGTTTGCAGTTCCTGGTTTTTTGGGGGGCGGGGTTTCCCCATTTAGCATATCATTTACCATCTAATTGCACTTTTTAAGTTTGGCTTATGATTCCCTACCAACTTTTTCTCAGAGTAGAATCTGACTCATACAATCTGGCATCATCATCCCGCTCCGGACTGCATGTTTGTCTCAACCACTCCAGCTCTATAATAAAAACTTTTAAGGTTTTCCCCTTTCTTGGCTTGTCTTCTTCTGACTCGTCTTCAAAATATCCTTCTTTCTGGGAATGCAAGGCTGTGCAAAACCTGCACAACAATACCTACGTAACCAATCTGCCCTTTCTCACAATACATAGATTACACAAGATACTACCTGATTCTAACTTTGCAACACTTGGAAAATCACCTACATTTTGCATCCTAAAGTATCTTCATTTGTCCTTGTCAAAAAGACAAGTCACTTAAACTGATACCACCTGTCCGTCAAACTTTTGTCAGCTTTGTACAGAAGCCATTAAGCTTCTCTGTTTGCTCATTCACCATGTACCTCTTTTCTTGATTCTTTCATTCTCTCTCCTGCTTTCTTTCTGGTCTTGTCCCCATTTATGTTTTGGTGGGGGTTTTTTGGGTTTTTTTGTTTTTTTTTTTTTTTTTTTTTTTTTTTTTTTTTTTTTTTTTTTTTTTTTGTTTTTTTTTTTTTGTTTTTTTTTTTTTTTTGTTTTTTTTTTTTTTTTTTTTTTTTTTTTTTTGCATGTGAGCTCCTGGCAAATAGAAACTTNCACATTTCTAAGTGGAGATTAATGAGGAGCCTGAGTCAGTGTTTAGAATTAGCAAACAAGTGGGTTAATGGACACTGAGGAAAGACCTCTGTGGGAGGGGAAAGCATGATACCTGCATTAGTCACACCATTAACATCAACACTCTTTACCAATTAGTTTGCACCAGACTAATCTTAGATTCCTGGTTTTAAATTGTTGCACTCTAGGTTTAGAAACTGGCTCAGTTACAATCTTTACAATCCATTCTTCTATTAGCTGTTGCTGTGTTCACAGAAAACATGGAAAGATATTTCAAACCTGGGAGTTGCAGAAAGCAACTTCAGTGGGAAATCCACTCAGGTCTTGCACCTTAAGCAGGAGACTTGTAATCATCCAATTGCCTTGTCAGAGGTAGGGTTTTAAATCTTTAGCTGAAGCTAACAGAATCTCTTAAGCAACCAAATCAACACAAGAAAAGGGAAAAAGAAAAGTGTGTGTGTGGGGGGGGAAAAAAACAAAAACCTTTTTATGTTCAGGTTTATTTTAAGGTTCTTACTCCACAGAGAGAGTTGAACAGGCTGGAGAGTGAATTTTCTGTAGTCAACATTTAGCATTAAGTTGCCACTGAGAATAAATGTCATCCAAGGAAATGAGAGGCTACTCAGGAGAATGAAAACCTTAGGTAGCATATGTCTGGGTGGGAGGAAAAGGAAAAAGAAGCATAATGCATAGAGAGCAAAATGGCTTGTGGAGCTGGAAGGGCTCAGCATAGCCAGCACAGAAGTGGAGCAGACTCCTCCAGCAGCACAGGGGTGGTGTCCCTCTCCTGTTTGACAGTGCCCCAAAGCCAATATGACCTGAGTTCTGAAAGTGCATTACTGGAATAACCACTGTGTCTGCAGGCGGCAGCAGAGGTGTGCACAGGGGCATTGGTGTTGTCTGTGCCAGCAGAGGGTTTGGGGCACGCCTCGGCAGGCTGTGCTCCCCAGGGATGGGCAGCAGTACTTGGGAACTGTTGGCTGGCAGCCCACAGAGGGGTTATCTTCTGCAGGCAATACACACAGATAGCTGATCCACTTCTGGGCCAAGAGAGATACCAATAGCTGCTCGTGGTACATGTGCTAACAAGCCCCTTCAAAGACAGTAAGTGTATCAATAGCAAAAATTGAAGCCACCCATGAAGAAAGAGCTGCCTGGAAAACTAAGGATGCCAGCAACACCTTAAAATGAACCAACAAGCTATTACACAACCTGTAATTAGCATTTTTATGCATCTCCTAGATGATAGAACTGCATGAGCACAACTTCCCTGAAGCATTCAATGGTTTTGCACAGAGCAGCACTACACTTAATCCTGCCATCCAAATTCTTTATTGTTCCTGGAAAAGTCACCAGGATACCAAGGGAACAGCTGGCCTAATTTCTTCCTTTCTTTACCATCTATGAATGCTTCTGTCAAGCTAGCCTCCTTTACACCTCCTGACCTTCAGCCTCATGAGAGGTTTTGAGACATCAGCTTCATTGCCCACTTTGCCCATAGTCTGTTTTTTAACCACTCTTCACCCATCATGGTCATTCAAAGTAGTTACTCTTTCCACAACCCGCCCTGCTGCACAGCCTAAAGTGCAGTTTTTCTTTGAAGAATTGCCTGGACAGTTTACTTTCTGCTTCTGTCAGGCTAGTGTTATTTCTTTTCTTTCCAGGTACCTTTTTTTTTTTTTTTCAACTTGACACCTGAATTTCATGTTAAATGCACTTTTAAATTCCTACAGCAAAGAATTCTCCTTTGGTACAAAGTAGATATGGCATAGGGACAACCAAAGTCCTATGAGCATTCCACCTTTTTCCTCATTGGGAATATTCTACACTGTTTTTACCAATAATCAGTACCTAAAGAATGTTTAGCAGAACATCTGTAACACCTGTGGTAGGAAAAAAAAAAATCACTCCCCGTGCATCAGCATTAGAAACAGCAGCAGAATTACTACAGAAGTAGCACAGCATTAAGTAATTTGCTGGACACAGAGCAGAGTTAAGCAGGTACAGTTTTTCTAGACTTTGTGGGGACCTTTAATTAATGAACAGCAATTGAAATTTGTGTAGTAACATTTTTATTTCCCTTGAGTTCTTTTTTTTTTAACCCCAAGAGTAGACTTGTTTGAGACCTTCAGTCCAACACCATGACCCGATTGCAGCAGAAGGGATAGAGCAGTCCCTTCAGCCAGTGGTGGTGACCTATCACCATCCCAAGACAATGTTCTCGGTGCAGCATCCCTCAAGTCTCGGCAATTTTATCTCAGCCTTCTGAATGCCAAGAGAGAAGTGGCAAATATATCAAGAATGCAGATTTCTCAGGCCTTTCTGCATGGCCTGTGAATCTGTGCTTAGAAGATGCTTCTGACAGGAACGCTGGATTGCCTTCCAGCTATGACATCCAGATAGACAAATCAACACTTTGTTGGAAACTGTATGGAACACCTACAGCGTACCCAGCAGGACAGAATTCCCTTTATCATATTTTAATTGAAAGAATGTAAATTACAGAAGATAACTACCATCATTTTTGTCTGAGTACTAGTTAGAGGACTTGCATCTGCAGTTAGCACCTGAAAGCTGTAACAATTCATTTTTTTAATGCTGGATCTTTTTCCATCGAGACTACAACCACACAAGAACAAGGTGAGTTGATTCAGAAAGAAGACATGGACTTAAAAAATAGATAATACTTAAAAAGTAGGGGAATTAATTCTACACTTGTGAAGGAAAATACTAATCAGAAATACAGTGTTAGCGATCCCATAAAACTCTCCATCTTCACATTTTTCACATATTTAGCTAGACAGCAGGTTGCAAACAAAGAATTCTTGTGAGGCAAACCAGAAAAAAATTACTTGAATGGTAAAAACTAATTTTGAATCCAAAACTAATAACCCCCAAAACCAAAACCATAAGGGTCCTTCAGACAAGTATTTTCCTTGTTTAGCTTGTGGAAAATCGCTCTATAATTTAAAAAAAAAAAAAAAGATTTTACTATTTTGGTAGAAATACTTTTTTTTTCTGGTAAGAACATTCAAAAGACCTAAAAAATTTTTGTCTTTACAAATAGATTTGCAGAACAAAGTAGCCTGACCAACTAAAACAATGATCATAAAACTAGGATATTTTAAAACACTAAAAGTGCTCACAAAGGTGCAAAGCCAGTTCTGCTTACAGATTTTACAATCTAGCCAGCAGCGTGAAGTGAGAGATAGATGAAAAGGATTCTAAGGTCACAATTCAAATTGTCCTTGATGGTGAAAAAAAATTAAAACATAATACACAATAAATATTAGCTTGAAATAATTTTATTATAGTAGTACCAGGACACTTTCTTGCACAGTCTATTTTGGGGGTTTTCCCCTCAATCTTAAGGTCCTATATATACACCACACAGTAGACAGCAATTTTAGCAATATCAAGGATGACTCTCTGAAAGATAGTCTGAATATAAACATCACTAGCCAAAGCATCTGATGTTGGCTGGTGTCAGAGAAAGATTATGAAAACGGAGAGCTTTTGATTTTATACTGTAAGACCAATGGGCTGCACAGAGATATTACTTTGGGACCCAGTGGCAGGTTAATGCTGCCAGCTTAAGTCAATTAATCTTCCTTTTGGCCTCTTCAAGCTGACCAAGCACAGGCAGAGCCACAGTGCTGCTCTGCTGATGTATCACCCTAGAGTTTAAATCTCACTAACTGTAAGCAAAAATATACTGGGTGAAAAGAACCAGCCTGTGGAGGCCCATGGAGGTGACAGCTGCTTTCTTTTGTATGGATGTTGCCGGAGACCCCCTTGTAGGAAGGGGTTAAGAGCTCACTTGCTGGATTACTCTGCTGAGGACACTGCAAGGAAATAGATGTGAGGGAAGAGAAAGTATCAGTGTCTTTCTAAAGACCTTTTTTCTACTTTAAATACATGAAAATCAATCGAAACCAAAGACCATGAAGTAAAGGACTCCAAACTGTGCCCAGGAGTTGTTCATGAAGGCAAAAGTTGTTTCAGGGCAAAATCATGCCAGAAACCTTTCCAACCACTTAACACAACAGATGGGACAGGGTACCAGCGTTCAGCCCTGCATAATTCCTGCCACACAATGTGTGTTCTACCATTCATTATTATGCTAAGATATATGCAAAGACTATATAAATCTTTATTGGGATATGCAACATGGAGACTAAAACTCTTCCTTGGTGGTAATATCCAACTCTAGCCACTACTGTAAAAGACTGACAGTAGCAGGAAAAAAAAATGTGAAGAAGCAAACCAGCAAAAAAAGCTGGTTTTGGTTTTTTGTTGGGGGGTTTTAGTTGTTGTTTTTAAAGAGTCCTCTGTGACTTGAATAGTTGCTAAACAATAAATTTCAGCTCTGGACTTGAGAAATTGGTAGCAAACTGTAGTAGAAAATAGAAGCAGCAGACACTGGCCAATGAGATAGTCTGAGGAGAAGTGTTGGAAATTGGAAAGTCATGTGTCAGCAACCTACCAGTGTCACTGCAAGGGGGAATATGCCTGAAGTAGTTTTCTTGGATTTCCAAAAACCCTTGAACAAGGTTCCTCCCAAAACCCCCCAATAAACAAAGGAAAAGGGGAGATACTTCATAAAATAATTGGTTTAAGGGTGGGAGGAAAAAAAGGTAGAAATAAATAAAAAAAAATAAAATCAGCTTTTACATGGAGATTATATTAGGGAACTGTGCCCTTCAGTTAATTGTGTTGTTTACAAAAAGGGACAGGTTACCACAAATTAAAACTTGGTGATGAGACAATACAATGAAAGATGAGGTTCAACACTGAAACCAGAGGAAAACAGGGGAACAGCTTCTCCTGATGCAAAAAGCCTACAATCAGCAGTTAAATTAAGCAGCATAATGAGACTAGTCAAAGGACCACATAAGCACTCATTTTATTTTGACCATTCCTGAGGATGCAGCAGAAGGTGGCAAGAGCAGATCATAGCCATGCTCTCCAATCAACAACACTTTTTCTGGGTAGCTAAGAATATAGCTGGAAAAATACAAGTTATAAATCTGGCAACATAACCAATTTTATTTTTAGACAAAATACAGTGC
The DNA here is from genome assembly GCA_013399695.1 of Formicarius rufipectus. Taxonomy (NCBI): domain Eukaryota; kingdom Metazoa; phylum Chordata; class Aves; order Passeriformes; family Formicariidae; genus Formicarius; species Formicarius rufipectus. The sequence continues at coordinate 206,630 of VXAU01005851.1, forward strand.
TTAAAAACATCAGTGGTAATGGAAATTTCTTTATGAGACCCACCTCTGCCCTTATTTATTAGATATGTCAGTGACTGGAATAAAATCATTTTTCATGGTTTTACTCTATTAAATTGACCTAGAATAGAGTGATTTTAATCTCTGCTCTTTGCTGGTAATATTTATGATGTATCACATGTCTTATCTCCTTATCTCTAATTATGCTTTTGATCCTACTTTTCTAAACATCAATTTCATTTTCCCAGTCTCTGTTTCCTGCAGCAACCAAGATTACTGTACCTTCTTCAACATCTCTGCAAGGGAAGGATTTGTATTCACAGGAAACAATGCTTCCTAATGGAAATTGGTTTTCCCAGCCATGTGTAGGTAACCAAAGTGCAGCACTCCATCAAGCAAAATATGATGTCATCCATTTTAAATGTTCTTTAGGTTAAACAGATATATACAAAAGTACTAAGCATAGGATCCAAACACAAGACTTTAGTTCCTCTATTATTTTTGACCTCTGTTGAAATTCACAACTCCGTTGCTAGAAATTATCACTGCTCACGTTTTAGCAGCAAATGGGAGCAGCCCAAGCTGTGGATGAGTTGCAGCTGGATCCCCATGTTTTTACAAGCAGCTGGGCCATTGTACCCCTTGAACTTTGTATGCTAATGTACATCTAAGACACATGCTTAATGTAAAGACTGCAGAACTTGGCAGAGATGCAAAATGCCACCTACGGCATTTACCCAATTTATTTGCTTTAATCCCATATTACTCCATGCAAGGGGAGGTATGTTAGTTATCCAAGATTTGATCTGGTAATCAGAAAACATAGGTGTGTACACCTATGGGGAGTGGGGGGGGAAATGAACATTTTACATTAGCAAATACAAAAACAAGTGTCTATTTTGTTTTCTCTTAGAACAGGGTCCAGATCAGGGTAGTTTATATGGCAATCCTGGAGAGAGCATACTGTTGTGCAGCATGTCATATCAGATCTAGGAATGAAACCCTGAAACCAACACTTGCCACAAGTGTTGAAAATCCTTTATTTTCTGTATTCTAAGGGAATTTTTTCTAATTTGCTGGTAAATACTATCTGGCAATGTCTGAAATCTAAGATCCTCTGCTTGCAGAGGAATGACACCAAGGGTGGCTACATCAGCCTTAGCAATGTGAAAACCTCATCTCTTCTGCAGATGAGTGTCATGCCCAGCTGGCTCCTGTCCTGGCAGCTGACTAGGCTGCCAAGCAGCACTAAATAGGCATTTTGGGTTTTGTCCTGCAAGATCTCTGCATTAAGACTATCCAGCACAGAGTCACTGCCTCAGTATACACCCCCTCTAGTTTACATGAAAGCCATTCCAGACCAGCCAAAGTAGTCTTTAATAAGGATTCACTTCCAGAACAGCCCTGTTAGCTTAATTAAGTCTTCAGCATTCCAAGAAAAACAGTCAAAAGGAGAGCCATCCTGCAAGCTGAGGGAAGGACCACCTTCCTGCAGTCTACCCCTCCAAAAGAACAGATCTAGGATTACAAAATGTCTCAGCATGTAGCAGTTAGACATGAAATGTGTGTCAAGCACAAGAAAAATTATTATAAAAATTCAACATGACAGATAAACATAGGAGACATTAACAATAGCCAGTTTTTCATAGCCTGCTTAGATCCCTTGGATAAGAGCAGGCACATGATTAACCAAAAATTCTAGCCAATAGCTGATGTTATTTCAGCATTTTTCAAATGCTTCAACTAGAACCTTGTCAAAATAAACGGTGGATTTGTGCTGTATGTGCTTATATGGCAAGGTTGATCCATGCTGATACTATTACAGTTGTAAAGCATAAAATCTAGTTAATGCTTTCTGCCAAACCATGAATCAGTTGCAAAATAACGACCTGAAGTATGTTCTTTTTTCCATTCTCTAATATTTCTTCTCAGCACAACCCAAACAATTGCTCATAATTAAACTGATTGGAGGAGCAGACACTGGCAGGAAGTACACTGCTGGCACTGCTCCAATAGCACTTCATTGTACTGAATTTAGAACAATTACATCAGTTCCTTTCATTTTGCAGAAAAATAAGATAAGGGGGGCTGCTTTTATCTTTTGCTCTCTACAAGCAAAATCAACGTCTATCAAATCTCCTGAAGCAGATTAGCATATTTTTAATGAACAGCATTAAGTGCATCCCTGGGTACCCTGCTGCCTTTGCCCACCCTGTTTCACCTTCTTTATGGATGCTTTGTATTATTAGTATCCATCAGAGTATTTTTCTAGCAAAACATAAGTAGATTAGTTTTTAATAAAGGAAGGACAAAAAATGAAACATTATACAACAAGCAAACAAAGGCACATAGAGAAACTGGAGTCCACATTTTAAAACAGCATGACTTGTGACTTCTTTCACATCTATGGAGTAAGAGTTGGGCACTTGTATTATAGAGTAGAATAACATCCCACAGCACTGTAAGGAAGCTAAAACCAAATTTTGCTCATGAGCAGATGTATCCAGTTTGAACAAAACTTGAACAGAGACAAAGGGTTTGCTGATACATATAGAGACAAACAGTCAAAAGAACACTGCATAAAACTGAAACCATCCCTTCACTTTCATAGTAGTTCTGTACCCCAGATAAGTCTCAACTCCCAGCACTCTAGAAACTTTTCATTCCTACACAAATGGAAAAGCATTCAACTCCATTTGAGTACCTACAGCTCACAGCTCTGTATGCAGATAGTAGCCACATTTAGGAGGTGCTGCAGCCAAAAGAGCAGCCTGTATTGCAAGGAGTCTCATTTTTGAGGATTTGTCTTCATTCTGCAGTGTCTGGTCTACTGGGCAGCTCATAGGGTAAGAGGACGGGGTATTCGTGCAGCAGTTTCTTGCTCCCAGCAGAACATGTCAACTTTGGGCTTGCAAAGAGTCTTGTCACAATCTGGCAGTCACTTAGGTACTCATGCATTCAATTAAAGTGCTTTTTCTCTCACACATGCCCAGCAATGTAGCACTTCCCATGAGTGGTTGTGAATAGATCTTTGAAGAGGTTCTCACAGAATGAATGTACCTCTGTTTCCCCCAAGTGCTGAATAGAGGGCAAACTTGGTTCAGAAATATAATCTATATTAGTATATTTATAATAAGTGAGATCTGTGCATTCATATCCCATTCTTTAACAATGCAGACTTTGAAACAAAATCCAGAGTGGTTTGGGGGCTGCAGAGGGGTGGGGGATAGAAAGTACTTGTGAATAGAGCACTGTGCAAAGAATGAGGAAGATACAGCTTGCCTTAAGCAAATCCCTTCAGTTTTTCCCCCCTTCTCTTCATACTCCTATGTCTTGCCTACCTGTATTAGCAGCTCCCTGGGAACCATAGCCATGGCTGATGTTCCTCAATTCAGTAGTACTATAAATATCAAATCTCATTAAGAATAACATTTTGTATGTTCTCAAGATGAGTTTATAAGTCCCAGAATAAGAGAATTACTGAGGTTGGAATTAACCTGTAGGGATCACTTGGCCCACCATTCCCCTACCCCAAGAATGGCCAGGTACAACATATCACTCCAATCAGGTTTTTAATATCTCCCAAGAATGGCGACTCCACAGCTTGTCCAGGCAACTCGTTCCAGCATTCAAACATCTTCATAACAGCAAGTCTCAAACTATTCTCCCTGTAGTCCAACTTGCACAGGTTGACACTGAGGAGAGCCTGCCTCCACTCTGCTCCAGATAAATATCCCTCATTTTATGGAAAACACTTCAGTCCTTTCATCACTGTGGTAATTTGCTAGGCTCCCTTTAGTACCCCCATGCCTTGTACTAGGAAGCCCAGAAGCGGACACAGCCCCCCTCAGATGTGGCCTCACACCAGTGCTGAGCAGAGCAGAAGGATCCCCTCCCTCAATTCACTGCAATGCTTTTGCTAGTGCAGCTTAAGAGGCTGTTGGACACCTTTGCCACAAAGGACCCCCTATCAGTTCACAATCAACCTTGCATCCACCATAAATCCCAGATTTTTTTGCCCGAAAATTTGCTTCCCAAAGAGTCAGGCCCTAAAGTTTTCTGGTGCTTGGGGTTATTTCTTCCCAGGTACAGGATTTTGTACTTCCCTTTGGTGAATATTATGTAGTTCCTGCCCACTGTTTCTCCAGCTTCTCAAGACCCATCTGAATGGCAGCAGAACTCTCTGGTGATTCAGCCACTCCTCCCAGCTTTGTATTACCTGCAGAGCAAGTTCCAGACCCAAATAAATGTGTAGATTGAACCAGGAAAGGTTTAGATCCAATGTTAGAAAAAATTTATTCCCACAAAAGTTTTTGAAGCATTGGACCAGGCTGTCTAGAGAAGAGGTCACCATCCCTGGAGGTACTCAAAGGCATGTACTTGTGGCACTTTAGTATATGGTTTATTGGTGGATTTGGCAATGCCAAGTCAATCATTTGACTCAATTATCTTAGAGGACTTTTCCAGCCTAGATTGTTCTCCAATTCTATAACATTGACCTATCCCCCTATTGGATTCTGGTAGTTTGCACAGCCCCAAAGCTGCTGAGCTGACCTACACTTGAGGATCACCCTCACCTCACCCATCAGAGGCACAGAGGGACTACTGTGCAGAAAGGCCATTTGTCTTGTTCATGCTGCATTATGCCATTCTCAGTCACAAGAATAAATCAATTACACAGGAAAAATGAAGGACAAATAGCAGCTGCTTATTACAGAAGTGCAGCAGCTCTGAGATACAAGGAAAACATCAGCATTTGAAACTGATTTTTTCCCATTTTGCAAACATCTCATCTTGCAGATTATTTTTCTGTATAAGAAGTAGGTTGCCCACTTTCTATTTATAACTTTTCTGGGAAAGACTCAATGTTTTGGTTTTATTAGAACACTTAAAACAGAAACATTCCAGAGCCTGAAACTAAAAGATAAATTCATATTCATGTTTGTATTTGCCTTGAGCCTGTGTTCCCTAGCAGAAACATTCATAGGCCTAGTGTAGTGTAACTTCTTGACTTGTACATTTGTAACTCACACGTCCAATGCATTCTCCAGCAGATAATACTCTATGAGTAAACACTAACATTTAGCTATTTTTGAAATTAATCATAAATTTCCAGATAAGCAAGGATGTATCTTCTGACAAGAACAATTAAATTTAGTTGCCTAAACAGACATAATTAAAAAATGATGCGCTTGAAAGAGAGGGATATTCTTCTCAAGTTGAGGACTTGATCAAGACTAGTGTGTGCCAAACCAGTTTCCTGATTTGCCAGCAAGTTTTCTGAATATTCCCAGACAAACCGCCTAATCTGCAAAGGAATATTCCTGCCTCCCTTCTTTCCACTCCTTAGATGTGAAATGGTTGGAGAGCAGAGCAGCATTCTGCAGAGGGTACAGTTACCAGAATGAGGGACCAGCAGTGACACAGTAACCACGTTCGTATTTAGAACCCTCCCTAAGAGACCTAAACACTTTTGTACTGCAGTTTTGGTACATGCTACCTTTGGAAATAAGATGTATTTGAGCATTTTTGCTCTTTGGACTACGTTATTCAGACCAGCCCTAACTTCACCAAGAATTGTTTTTCTGCTCTTCTATCTTATCTGCTTTTTAATTTTAAGCGTCTCTTTGGAGCAAAACTCATAACACGGTATCCCTAACATAAGAGAAAGTTTGGAAGTACACAGAATACTTATCCCACTGTAAATCAACCACCTGTTGGCCTTGGGGGTGGGGGGGGAGGGGAAGAAAAAGGAAAAAAAAAAAAGGCAAAAGAAAAAAAAAGTGTTTCTGTACATTTTGAATTCCATCCTCCAGGTGAACTATATGCTAGGAAGATATATGTATGAACAGGAAAATACACCCTAAGGCAAATTATTGAAGATTAAAGTTAGACTTGCATTAACTTGGGGGTTTGTTTGTTTTGGTTTTTTTTTTTTACTCACGTAGATTGATTTTCGCATTCTCTCATTGCTCTTTATTTCTTGGGTTCTTTCACCACAGCCAAGAGAATTAACAATCATCAACATAATTTTCCCACCCAGAACATGAAATCCAAGGAGGGGGGGAAAAAAAAAAACAAAACAAAAAAACACAACTGCCTGTGAGCAAGACATGCCTTTGGCTACTTAGCCAGCTTGGTTTGTCATCACTGTCAGTACAGCCGTGGTGACCAAGAGCTGACAGACGGCCACAACCACTTTGCCAAACCAGACAACAAAGAGAGATTTGAAAGGAGAGTCACCATCAGAAGTGCTGGAAACAGCATATGTTTTGTTATACTGATGTTTATTGGAAATATAGCATCACCAAAGCATTTCTGAGGCAAACCAAGACTAGCCAGGAAACTACCCCATATGGTACTGTCATATTTCCAGTAACTTGGCTTTTCTTGTGTGTGTGTGTGTGTGTGTTCAGCTACAGAATGGCCACCAACACAAGTGCTTCATCAGCTTCTTACAAAACTGTGTAAAGAAATACCCTAATATCATCCATCCTGGTACTCTATCTTGCTTCTTTACACCATTTTGCAACACACGAGTAAAGACTCTCCCAATATTGAATCAGCTTGAAGAAGCACTGTTCATCTCCTGCTTTACTGCCAGAACAGAGCCCTGCCAAAGAATAGCTCTTGCAAGATATAACATTAAATATGAGACTCCTCGTATTTTTTTGGCCAGTCTCCCCTCCTGAAGGACTAACTGAAGAATAACCTTGACAGAAAACACAACTAAATACTGACTTAAAAAAAAAAAAATTAATAGAACTTGATTTTTAGTCATCCTTCTCCAGGCTTGATCAAGTCAGCTCTAAATTATCCCCCCACCCCAATGCTTGGAGCCAGGAAAAAAAGCTTTATATTGTGGGACTTGCTGCTCACTCTTTAATTGACAAGTCTGTCAGCTGTCTCTACTTGCACACTTATTCCAGACTATAATTAGAAACTGTGCTTCAATTTGTTTTTTCTTTGCAATGACATTTTATCACTCCAATACAGCATCCTTGGACAGGACTGGAACTGGGACAAAACATTTTGTCTACAGGCACATAGATTCCAGCCTTTTTTCTGCTAGTCTAAGATCTATGAATAAATTACATTATAATTCTTTCTGACGTGCATTGTTAGCTAGATCTCTCCAGCGATAGACACAGCTGGTGCTCCAGTCTGAGACTACAGATGTGAGTCTATACAGCACAATTCATGGTAAAATTGTTTCCTTGCAAGTTAATATCACAACTCCATGTCTTCTTGTGGATTTTAATCCAACTGATTCTATCTCCAACTCTACCTTCCAAACCACACATACATCCAAATGACCTCAGTTTGATAATTTCATACACAAGCACTTAATTACAAAATGAAACACCACCAACCTCCAAAACTGACCTCTCCAAATCATCACTTGATATTAATGCAGCTGCTTAAACTATTGCCCATCCAACAGGTGTTTCTGAATGTTATAGAGCTGAAAACAATCTTAACCTACATAATCATTGCACAACTAAATATTTTTTCAGAGTTTTTACTTTTTAACAGTCAAATGAGATCACTGTGCCTAAATTCAAACTCCCTCAGCATTCTCTCAGTAATCAGTTGAAAATATTTGCTTTTATTTATGTAGTACTGGAGACCACATTTTATACCCCAGAGTTCAATAACACAGCATTCAGGGCCAGATACTGACTAACAATATATAAGGATTATGAAAAGACATTACTAGACACAGGAGGCCATATATCTAAGACAAGGGAAAGATCCCTTGATTTCTGCCATTTTGATTGAAAAACTCAACTCCAGCTGGTAATCCCCCTTCTTAATTTGCAATACTATTTAGGAATTTCCTGACTAATTTTCTACTTCTATTAGTGTTTCACTAGAGAGTGGTCTAGCAGGGGGAAATAAACCCTCTTGCTGCTGGGGGTGAGCTATCACAGCTATGGCAGAAGTCTTGTTCTCGTGAAACCAGGCCACCAAGCAGCTGCATTCCACCCATGTCAGCCACCAGCTCTGCCCATAGACAGACCATGGACACATTTTGTTGCCCTCTGCCACCAAAAGGGCAGTTCCTTTCAACTTCAAGGCGTCTCTCCTGCGGTGTAGGGAGAGAGTGGTGGTGGTAGCCTAACGCCCCTCTAGCCACTTACAGCCTAACTGAGGATTTGGACTAGTACTGACCAGAGTTATTTTACTGGATGAGATCACTGCAATATTTTTGGAGAGCCATGCACATATTACTGGAAACAGAGTGGGAACTCAGGGGACAGAAGGAGCTCTCTCTCACATGGAAACCTTTAAAGCTATCAAATATTAAGTGTTTATTCGGAGACTGAAGTTTCCATTAAGAGCTTTCCCACTAGTGAGAGCTACATTAAAATGATTTAATAAGTCCTGATAAGCTGGATGGAGTGGAAGGGCATGGAAATCAAAGAAGAAAAAAAAAAGAGATAAATAAATGCCCTGAATTTTGTGAAGATAATAGATTATTAAAGATCATTTCATCATTAGTTCATCTCTGAGGTAAATGCAATATGTGTGTGAAAAAGAAATCCCATGCACATGTCTGTGTTGGTGAGGTGACTATATCAATGGACTTAAAGAAAACTTCAGTATTTCAAAACTCTGTGGTCAGGCTCATGCTCTTCCTGAGCATCAGCAGAACTAATGAGGCATCACCTCCCAACAGTCACTGCAGGCCCCTTGGGTGAGGAGGCAGCTGTGCCTGCACAGGGACCATAATCAGGAGGTTCAGCCCGAGTTCAGGAGCTGGGGGTTGCTCACCATCTGGCCACAGGAAGCATCACTTTGCCTTTTGTTACAGCACCACACACCATGGACTGAAAAATTCAGTTTGTTCATTTTAATAGGAAATGCTGTAGAGCCGCCGTAGAGTTCAGAAAAACTGTATCAAGTATTTGTGAATACACTCTGCAAAGAAAAAAATAATAACAATGCATGGAAACAGCCTTCACTGCTAGTGTCTTGCCTTCCTTAGGCTAGCCTAATTTATTTGTGGTCCGATTACTACATCTCATTGTATTTTTACAAGAGAGATAACATTTGCTTTAAAATTAGTATATGTGTTTATCAAACTGTGCTGTGTATTAATTTCTGACTGAACTGATAGTTATTAAAAAATAGTTGCTTAATTATTTTTAGTTTTCTTCATTCCAGAAAGAACTTTTTAGGCATTGCCACACTCAACTGTGCTTATTTAGAATGCAAATAGGGAAAAAAAAAACAACCCCAAATAACCAAAAGCTAACCCAAGAACAAGAAAAAAACCAACCAGAACAACCACACCAAAGTAATGAAGAGCTCATGTCTTTTGGAAAAACCCCTTTCCATTGTCTTCCTCGGATCCATAGGACACTTGAAAGGAAGAAAAATACATCAGCATAGTATTCTTTACAATGACTTGAGGGTTTTTTAATGGTTTAGGTCTTGAGAATGTGCATGGTCCTCCAGTTTTCCATGAGAAATGCATTCATTTCCACTTGTGCCACTGGTTTCCCAGGAGAATGACCAGAAAACTTAAAGCAGGATTGGCAGGTTGCCTCCTTGCAGGGACAGATGTTACTGGGACCAACACAGAGAGTAACATACTTGCTTGTACCTGGCTTTGGTACTGAAGGATCCCAGGAATGTTCAAAAGCTCCTAAAAGTATGAGAGCATTAACATGACAGGATTCTCAACCAATCTTACATGGTTTGCATTTCCTGAACGTGACTAGAAATGGTGCTAAATTGTATGATGGCTCATGCTTCGCACATCTCTAAATTACATCAAAAGGCTGTGTAACTCATAAGAACTTCCAAACCACTCATGAAAATCCCATTTCATGTTAGTCTTAGCTAGAAATAAACTCATTAATTTGGGGTGGGATTCATTCCACTTAAATTAGCCATCTAAAGGCTAGGGCTGAGCTAATCACTGTGGGATCCCCAGCATCAGTAGAAAGCAATGCACACCTCCCAAGAGGCATGATGAATCACAGAAACAGTGATGCTTTTTTCCAGAGTACCCTTCCAACAATGTGCCCTTTAGGAACTTCTGAGCCAGGATTTGCAGCTTTGTGCTAAAACCTGTGAAGGGCTCCACTGAAGAATTCTTTGTTCTGTTAAAACTGACTACCTGCTCTTATGCTGTCTTGCCTAGCTTTCGATGTGCTCAGCAAGACCTTTCTTCTGACCTCGTAAGTTCTTACTTCTTTGAGACCTTGATATTTTTTATTTTTTTTGCAAAGCCACGTGGTCAGTTTCAACCTTTGTTCACTCTAACTGATCTTTTCAAGGACTTCCAGGCAGCTTCCAAGGCGTAACTTCTCTCCAAAAGCTAAGCCAACTCTTTCATAGTAAACTTATTCAAGTTTCTACTAATACCTCATTTGTTATTGCTTCTATCATTTTTCCAAGTCTAAACTGATCAGTAGTTTCCTTGAGCTTATCAGTCCCTTTAAATAAAAACAAGCCATTCTGTATTAGACTGTTGGTCTATAAAGCATCAAATTAGTGTTGCTGAAAGTCACACTCCCCTCTTAGGGCCAGCAAATGTGAAGTTTCTCAATATTTGTAGTATTTACAAGCCTAGTTTTGTCATCTTCTTTGAGCTGACTTCAGTCCTGTCCTATACTTTGATCATTGGCTTTTAAATATACAGATATTTCTTTATATACGAACTCACTGCCTTTACAAACAGTCCAGACACCACAGCCTCTTCCATCGATCCCTAGGTCTCCACTATCCTGGCTGAAGAAGAGAAAGATCTTAGAGGTCTTTTCCAACCAAAATTATTCTACAATTTTATGACTTGGAAGAGTCATGATCAAGTTCCAAAAAGAGGAAAAAAATTCATACTGGATATTTTTCAAAGTGTTGTAAAGATCATCATGACCCCCGCAAAAAGCTCCACATCAGCTTTCCCGGTCAGGACAGAGCTATCACCACTCAGTCTACCTCCTCCCAGAGGAATAAAAATTACTGTAGATGCTGACAGGGCTTGATTTATGAGTTGGGGTTCTTAGTCATATTCAATCATCCAAGTTTTAAGAAAACATCTATTAACACTCTCATATACTCAGCCAGGATTCCAGCTAAGTTACACAATTTACCTTCATCACACTTTCTTTCAGCTTTCTGATACAGAAACACAGTTTGAGCACCCCAAGCTGCAATTCAGACCATGTAAACAATTTCAGTTCAGAAGAACTACTAAACTATGAAAAAAAAATAACCCCTTAGCTTCCTTTAGCTTCAGGTCAGATACTACTTAATTTACAACAGCCAAACAAGTCTTAACAGAAGGATTAAAAAAATGCCTCAATACTGTCAGCAATCAGCCCTGCTTTTGTGCATATTATGTAGAATTTATGCTGCTGTCTCACCCATTATTTCTAAATTTTCCTCTGCAATGCTACTCTTTTCAAGAAATAGGTGCTTTTCTTATAGAGATAAGTAACCCATCTGCATTTAATGCACCAACTCCACTGAGGATAAAAAAAACAAACAAAACCAAAACAAACAAAAAAAGCAAACAACAAAACCAGCCATCTCTCCCACTCTCATGCCTGCAAACAGGTTATTTAAATTCAGCAGAGAAGCAGAACTTTGTTCTGTAGAATTCTACTCACCTTGCATGAAGATGTAACCCTCTAAATATCACCACTCCCTTCTATAGCCTGTAGTCAGAGCAAACATCTGGCTAAATACCTCTCTCCTCTAGGATGACCTCAGGTGCTACCACACAGCTTAGGAACTGGAAACACCTGGAAGAGGTTAGGGCAGCTGTACTGAGATGCAGCAAATGAAGCAATGTTGATTTTCCATTCCTGTGGTTATTTAGCAAATATTAAAAGCAAGAGCTCAGCAATGTGTTTTCTTGCCACACAGCCTGACAAACACACCTAACACTACAGCCCCCTCTTGTATGCAAGTTGTGGGGTGCTGATAGTCCTGTTGGTCCTGTGGCAGATTATCAGCCAGCTACGAGTTCAAATTCTGCTGTTGTCTATAGTATGGCATAGCTGCTTGCATCTAAGAAATACATTAATTTTTAAATTAACATTGCATATAACCTCATCTCTATGCTTTGTGAAGAGACATGATGGAGGCAAAGCCTGAATCACTGTCATCTATTGCATTAGCATGTAGGTAAGAGGCTCACAACACACCTTAAGCTAAGGATGCCTAGGTCAGGAGGCATTACTAGCTCTTCCAGTGGTGGATTTTTTGCTTACAGATTTCATCTGCAGATTTCGGAAAATCCTGTGGACACTTCACCAGTTCAAAGGCAGCAAAACAGACAGAAAGCTGAAAATTACTGAAAAAGTAAAGGAGCCTAGAACTAAGCCAGCTTTTCATAGTGCTAAATATACATCCTTCACTTAACAATATGGTTCTCACAGCCATAGGCTTTCCAACCCCTCTTCTCTCCCCATCACCTCTGCTCCTTTACTGTGCAGAAGAATCACAGAATATACAGCCAAAAGTGTCTAGGCCACACTAAGTTGTATTCTACTTATGATCATCCAGCAGGTTGGGTGAATTTCTAATCAACAGCTGCTGTTAAAAGGAAGGTAATTAAAAGGGAGAAAAGTCATCCCTGGTGATGAGGTTGTGTAGAAACTCATGTCACTGAATAAGGTGAAGATGGGGTTGTAGTGCTGATCCTCCCTCTTCCATTTATGCTGATACAAAAGAAGAAAGGAAGATGGAAATTGAATACAACTTCTTTCTTTACAGAAATACTTCACCAAAACTGAGCTACCTTACCTATTGGTAAGTCCACAATATACCTTTTCCATGGAATCCTGCAGATTCATCCTTGGTTCACAGATGTATAGAGCACCCAATATTTCATATTTTTGTCAGTATGATCTTTGTAATACAGGAAACAGAATTTTGATATCAATCTCAAGCAGCAAAGTATTTTTTGTAAGAAGTTAATTAAGATATAACATCTAGAGACAGATTTAGGGTTTTAACAGAATTCCTGATCCTCTCTAATTTACTATTAATTGGGTTTCAAACATTGGATGAATCTCTACATACAATACATGACCTTTCCCACTTTGCCAGTTCCATCCTCCCCTGTTTTGCAATCACCAACAAGTGACAGCAATCCATCTCATCCTTGGGTTCTTTTAGCTGGCACTGGAATTCTCAGTGGCTGCTCACAGCGCTAAATACTTCTGTGAAGTTACAATGTCACGGTACCAAAAATTCCACAAAGTTTCATAATTAATGAAGCATTATAAATATATTTAAGCTAAGACCATGATATACACGGTGCTTAAGGTACCATGCTACCTCATGTAGAGTGAGCTGCTGTGTCCACTTGGGATACAAGGAACCAAGCTACGTACAAACTCTTGCAAAGGAGTTAAGATTTTCCATCCCTATGTCCTTCACTATCAGTCTTGTGGTTACAAAATGCACCAAGAAGGTCACACTGGGCATCTTCTCTTCCTACAGCCAAGTTATCCATGCAAGTGCCTAAATTCTACCTTTTTCCTTTCTCTTGCTTACAAGTAAAGATGCTTCAGTGACCCCTTGTAAATGTAGACAACAGTACAAGGGTGTTGTGGGTTCCAAAGAGCACTGAAGTCATCCTCATCTATTTTAATGTTCTAGGAAAGCAATCCCTGGATGAATGACAGCAACAGGAAAAGTTATAAAGGCAAAGATAAAGCACCACAGCAGAAAGTGACATGTTAGTAAATCAGTAAACATGTGTGCCAATTCCCAAGCCAGCTGCTGTAGGACTGGTTAGTAATAGCTTTCCACAAACCTTTGTACAACTCTGTGTTGAAGGAAACCCCAACGCAAGGGGATTTTGACTGATTCAATTATCTTTTGAGTATTATTTTATGTTTCTTATAAACTTATTGTGTGAGTCAAATTGTGAGTCTGCAGGAAGCTCTTGGGATAACTCAGAAAATACCATCTTAGTAAGCATTAGCAGCTAATGCAGATATCACCGTTACCTGCATGTGAGCAACTGAGCTTCTGTTTCGTTGTCAGCATGTTACAGGACCAAGCATAAACCAGTCTTCCCCTAAAACTCCTATACTAAAGGTACAGCTTTTTTGGATATATGAAGTCAGGTTTAGACTATTTGGTCTGCAGGTTGGCCAAATTCTACCCAAGTCTTTCTGATATTATCAAGAGACATTTAAAATTTCTAGGTATCTAGTATCTATCACTACTTTCCATGGCATCCATCCGGCCATGCTATAGCACTCCTATTTGAAGCAGCATCTTTTTTCTAGTGGAATTGAACTATTAATCCTTTCAAAGAATCCATGAATGGCTAAAATTTTCCACTGACAGATAGAACAAGTGAATTACTCTTTATGTCTTTCATACACAGTACATAAATTACACCATTTAATATAGAGAAAATAATTATCAACACACAATAACTACATATAATTTCATATCATTCGATATGTGAAATTTAGTGTTTTATTAAACCAACACAGTAGCTAACCAAAATCCGATTGCTGATAAGAGGAAATAACATTAAAGTCCGTGTTCCTATGGAAATTATTGGTTATCTGAAATGGCATATGCCTTAAAAAATAACACAAAAAATTACCTTCCTGTGAAATAAGAAATACAATAGAAATAAAGTTAAGGGACAATGTTTATTTCAGAGCTTTCTGCAAGCAAAATTGCTTTGATACAAAATGAGTTCAATGATACAGTGCTACCATCCACTCAAGCAAAAGAAAACCTCACATTTACATGAATGCACTTTATATTGATATTCTTACAGAATAGTAGTTCAGTATCCAGAATGTGTCTGGCCTCATTGAAAGCAATGGCACAGAAATGCTGCAAGGTATTGGAGTATCATATTATTGGTGAGTGCTTAATTAACTCTGTGAGTTCTCTGAGAGATGCTGTATAAATAAGGGTATGGTGAATGTGGGTCTGTATTCCTTAGTAGTTTTGATGTACATCCTTTAGTGTTTGCTCAGTTAGCTCAAAATGTGTAATTGTGTCTTTTGGCTTTTAGTATTCTCTTTTTCTTTTTTAAAGAAAAATCATGAGGTATCCTTTACTGTTAACTAATGACATAGTGATAGGCCTATTTCATTGAGGTTGCAGAGACTTACTGTACATTCAGTACACTGTACATTCGGCAATTATTTTTAGTGTACTTTCTACATGTTACTGTGTACAACTGTTAGTTTACATTAGAACTCTTCCCCCTTCTCACAGGATATGGAAAAACCCAAAACAAATCTGACAAAAATTATACACATAAAATAAGAAGACAAATACACAAATAAGGCCATCCTCAGAATTAAAAATCCACCTCTTGCGATATTTCACAATAATTTCTACATAATATTTTACATCTTATGAACTTAAATATTTAATGCAAAAGGAAAAGACCTGTGGAGCCAATCATATTATCTCTTCAAGGACTTGTCCGATTTGCTGGCTAGTGGCCTTCTCTGGGGGGTTGGAATTTTAGAAGGCTTGGCTGATCCTGGCCGAGAACCTGCTCGGGGTGTAGGTCTGCTTGTGGCAGGAACAGTCTCTGACATATCTGAGCATACAGACTGGATTTCTGAAATGTCAAAGTCAGATGCATCACTGCCTCGGCGGCTACTTGACCTGCTGCCAGCCTTGCTTCCTGCTCGGCTACCAGGTCTGCTTGGAGTTCTTCTGGTTTCTGGAATGAGAGAAGCCAACCATCAGTAAAGTTGGAAAAGGTGTGCAGGTCTTTCCTAGGTCTTTAGCAACCCCGAAAACATCTAAGTGCACAAACTAAGCTTTAGACCTCTGCCAGGCAACCTAAATGATTCTGTATCTCACACTAAAGAGAAGGAAATGCAAGATCAAACACTGACACATAGTTATTTGTCACTAACACATCTCATGAAAAAAAGAACTATCCTGGCAGCTTTTCTTGACTTAAGGGATGTGCATTGCACCTTCACTCAACAGCCAGAGCCTTTCTTTCCTCTGCCTTTTTCTCAGTTATGAATTGAGAATAAAAAATAAAATAAAATCAGTGTCTGGTCTCTTCATGCATTCATGATTTCTCAGTATATGCACCTGGGAAATGCAAATGAACATACCAATTTTTAGATGTGTATCCCTCTTATTTAAAAAAATCAAAACCATTCACTTGAAAGCTGCAATTGAACAAGGGCAGAGTATACATTCTCCCAAACAAAAGGCTCTCAGAAAGCCTGCTAAAATAAAGGCCTGTCCAGACAATGTGCCATGAAGAAAAAACCACAACAAGGAATCAAACAGAAAACCATTAATGTGGGTTTTCATAATTTTCCAATTACTTAAGTATTTTTGATCTTCATAAATCTGGTTCCTTGTATGTGTGAAGAACACTGTGTTGAAACCGAAATATAAGTTGGCTCATTTTTCAAATCACCTGTAATTTAAAATACATGTACTCTTTGATCAGGATTTTCCAGTACTGCTGAGTATGCTTTGCCTAAGATGTGAGGGAATGCCAGTAGAGCTATCTTCTGTTCTAACCATCCATCCCACTCCTGTGTACAGAGCTGCTCTGAGGATCCTGGAAGAGCACAGCTTCACTGCCTTCTGGTTTTGTCTGCTGATTTAAAAATCTCTGTGGCATATTCCACTAATAAGGTTATCTACAGCTGCTCCCTGCAATTCTTTCAAAAGAAATGGACAAGTTATGATTAAGTGACCTCTTTGCTCCATCACAGTTGAGCATAACTTGACTATTGTGAAGAACCAGACCCTTCCTTTTAAAGTAAATGCTGCTTCCCCAGTTCCTTAGGCAGATTCATTGGAAATACCATTGTCAAGAACACTGCAGTCATGAATTTGCATATCCAGAGCTGAACGTAGCTGCTCTGCAACCATGTGAATGGAGGACCATTATCCAGGCTATGTGCACCCTCAGCAATGGGCGGTCACTCCTTCCCACTCTTCTGACATCTCCCTCAAACAGTACTGTGACACTGAGCATTCAGGCAGAAAACAAAGCAAGTGGTAGATGAAGCTCTAAAGTCAAGACACTCACCTGCAAACTGAGCTCTGACTCTGGTAGCTGCTGTCGACAGGATGCCACTGTCTTCTCCAGAGTGGAAACCTTTCCCTGATAGATATCCTGGCAGTCTGAGTTTACTTCCTTGAATTGGTGTTCCCTATGCAAAGTAAAACATAATAAACAAAGGTTTTTTCAGCTGAAGAGAAGGGCTGGTATTAGGTGCTACATAGCTTAGGATATGGTCACCATAACATTCACTGAGAATCTGACCTACTAGTTTGAGCCACTAAGGACATTTTTCATGATGTGAAGGTTTGCATGTTTCTTCAGCAGTTTGTATTTGAAGCAGCCCAAATGTAAAATAACCAAAAAAATATCATTTTAACAATCTGTTTTACATTTTCTATGTATCTTAATGCACATAAAGAAAGAAAAGAGCTACCTTAGTCAATCATGTAAGATTACTTGATGGTACCTCTGGAGGTTTTATGTCTACATAACTTTTCACCATTCTGACTGTGATTATAGGTGATGAATACATTTGTTTTGGCTTCAAATTATTTTAAAAATTGAAGTAAGATAACCAAATGTCAAAAACCTTTTTCTAAGGAAAACAATCAAAACCCAACCCTAAAAAAATTCCCCAAAAAACAAAACCAGAAAAAAGGGCATAGGACTAACTCAAAAAAGTTTTGGTTCTCATTAACCATCTTATATTGCCTTCAGTGTCTCTGTTCCACAGTCTTACCCTTCCTGCTTTCTTTTTCCCTGAAATAAAATGTCTTGATTTACAATCTGCCTCAAATAGAAACTTTTCTCATAGGCACAAGAATTAAATCCTCGAATCTCGAAATGCATATAACACACTCAATAAGAGGTGTATGCAAAAAAAGAGGAAAACTACAGTATTCACAGTAATTAACACAAAAATACTTAAATATCCAAAAAATAATAACAAACTATGAAGCGTGTTCTGTGTCTTTGATCCCCATACAATGGCAGGTAGAATTAGGTACTGAAAACCAAGATGCTGAGGAGTGTGTTGGGAGCTGCCTTGAGCTAAGAACCAAGCAGAGGCCTGACAGGAGCTTGCCTGGCAGCTGCCAGCTCAGGCCACTTCTGGCACATCTGAACAAAAGAGCACTGAGCAGACAATCTGCTGGCTTTGACAGAAGTCACTTTCTTTACACTTTCTTTAAAGCCAAGTGCAGTGCTAGACGTTCAGTTAACCACACCTTGGGAATCTCTGTTACTCAGACACTGCTTGGGACCATAAGGAGAAAGGGAACACTATTACTTCCACTGGAGCTGCTGCATTCTGGGCAAGGCACTGGGATAGAATCACTGGTGCAAAAAGAAAAACAAACCTGTGCTTCAGTTCTGCCCTAAGCTAAAATGCAGTCCACATACAAAATAAGTAAGTGCTCTCTTGGGCCAAAAATTCTGCAGAATGCCTCAGAAATTGACTGCAATCATCCTACCCCATCCTAACCATTCCATTTATAATCTTAAACCACAGTGGTTTACATAAAAGAAACTCACTGAAACTACTGGCATTTTTAAGAGCAGATAAGAAATAAAGTGCCTCCATCTGAAATCAGGACAACTACTTTCCTGTCATTGTAATCCAATGAAAAGAACACCTTTCCACATCTATAAATCCTTTAAAGTACCATCAATTAATCTTTCAATGCAGTTACCAGGTAAGAGATTAAAGAAAATACAGGAATATATTAGAAACTGACAGCTGCCTAAACTCTGTGCTGTTAATCATTCTAAGCAACAGCTCTGTGTGCCTGAAGTGCTGTATACACAGACATGCCTTCAGCACACAAGCAACACACACAGGTGGAGGGCGTGAGCAGTTCCTTGTGCATCTTTGAGCTGAGGTTATGTAAACTGCGCACCAGAAGGTGCCACAGGAATAGCAACAGGCATCAAAGTGTAGACTTGTGAAAAGCAGATACAACAGAGGTGGTGGTAGCAAAAGCTTCCCCTCACCAAGCCCTTCAACTAACCCAGGGCAAGAGTAACTCCTACAAATGACGCAGCAATGTGCAGCTTGATAACTGCTGCAATATTTTCACTGACTTTAATGATGTTAGAGGAGACGCTTCGGCTCCAAGCCCCTCAAATTTTGGTCATACAGCGTAATTGCCAGCACAATCCTAATGGCTATACTAGCAGTTTCTGTGTAAGTCATGCTGGTTTCCTGTTAGGTCATCAAATAGCAATCTTATTAGAGAAAGCATTGGTCACTACCCCCCCCAAACAAAACTTTCAGTTGTTGGAAGGATTTACATATTACAATCAGTCCTTCTTGCCACCTTCACAGTGATTTCTTTACAGTGGTTTTGCACCAAAGATCATGATTTATTAATCTCGTTCCTGCAGTTCAGAAAGATTATAGTACTCAAGGTAAACAATTCTAGGAAAGAAACTTGCAAAGAATATTAAATGCTTTATTTAAAAAAAAAAAAAAACACTTTAAAAAAAGACTTGGAGGGGGAAGAATAAAAATAATTTGACAAAGGTCTAAAATAAAGACAATGCATTCATGTGCACAGGATGTTACAGCTCTGAAGCACTGAAACGCTAGTGGCTGTTAGTGAAGTAACAGTTTTAGTGAAGGAAGGTCATTAGACTAGAATCTCTGTCCTTACTGTACCTCTGCAGATGACCCTTGATAGTCTGAGGATTCTGATGGCTTAGGAGGAGTTGATGTTTTGCTGTTTGTCAACCATGGTTTACCATAGTTGCGTGTTAAATGATGGGGTGTCTGTATGAAACAACGGTAAATGAAAATATGAAGGACAGTAGATGGAAAACAATGTCATGGAGAAGGATAACAAGGCTTTCATAGCAAAATCCAATCTCATAGTATAAATAAAAACTAAGCAGAGGGAGTTAATGACAAATGTACTAAAACACATAGATGGCAGAGTATATGTTTTAAACAAAATGGAGAGGTTTGTTGCTCTTTTAGAGCAATTCCCAAATTTCCAGTTAGCTCATATGGCACCTTAAATGTAGAATTCTATTAGCACATGGCAAACAAAGAGTAGAGGAAACACATTGAAAAGACTTCTCAGATCCACCACCAGACTACGAAATAAAATGGAGGTAGTTCTTCCCTATGAGCCAGGGAAATCACCAATATTACTGGAGCAAGAAAAAACGAAAACCACAAAACAAACAAACAAATCAATCTATATCCCATTTGCTAATCTGTGCAGATTTGCACATTTCTTACCTTCGGTGTACTTGTAGCAACTGCCTGTGGGACAGCTGCCTGGCCAGCTTGACTTGACAGAGAAGTAGATCTATTGGGAGAAGCGCCTCTTGAAGAGGGTCGTGACCTACGTCCCCTTGGTCGGAAAGCTGCCATGCTCTGACTGGCACCATCTGCCAAAATGAATTTTTCACGCAGCTCCACATTTGTCCTCCCTTTAGCTGCAAAAAAAGGTGTTCCTTTAGTCAGATACACAGACTGTCACAAGCCTGTTTATGGTCATTTTTGCCATGCCAACTCCAACACATTTTAACAATAAATAAAATGCATTACCATGTAATGCATTTACTTTGGACACAGAAGAGTTATGTGCAGAACTCGTTTATTCTAATACTTTATGCCAGCAGGAATGAACCACTGTCAAAGGAAGTCAGCGTGATAATGGAATGCTCAACGTGCTAAATCTTTGTTAATCCATCAACTATTAATACACAGACACAACCTGGTGAGCAGTTTTGCTAACTCTACAGCTATTCATAATAAATAATACTTGCTTGGATGTTCCAGGGGAAATAGCAAAGTACAAATTACAGGAAAGCAGCAAATATATTTATTCAAAACTAAGAAGTTATGTAGTTTGGCAACATGCAATGATGAACATAAAACCCAAACTATGATGAGGTAATTGATGGCTAAGCACTCACACACATACAAACACACATATGAGAGAATGTTCTGCATGAATAGATGCAAGACATGTTAGCATTTAACTGTGTCAGTGTGAATGACAATTGTTTTTGAAACACTCTTCAAGCGTGTCAAAAAATTAGCTTGCAAAGCACCAGCCCACGTAGGAACATGTTAAGCTAAAGATGATGGGTGAAGCATATTGTTAAAAGTATATATCTTTAAAAAATGGGAAGGAAATGAAGAGAGAGAAGAAGAGGAGAAGGAGACAAAGAGAGGGGTTTGCCAACCTATAGTAGGCTGAGTGGTAATTGAAGAGTTTGATTCCGAACGTAACATTTTACTTCCGTGATGATGAACTAGAAAAAATGACACAGGACATGGGTCACATTAAAGAAAATCGTTAGCAGGAGAAGAAATCAAGTACAGCAGCTGCATATGCAAGAGACTTGGAGCACCAGGCCAAAAGACAGGACTTGCGCAAAAGCTGTCTCTAAGTGTTCTGAGGTGAGTTCTCCAAGATCTCCCATGCCAAAAGGAAACAGTGCTTGGACAGACAGCTACAGTCCCAAATATACCTGGGTAACAACAGTATTTATCTGCTGACATAAAGAAGTGATATAAGCTAAAATAATTTTATATAACTAGGTGCAATACTTTTAAAGCTGTTTATGACAACAGTTCTTTAAAATGTGATTTATCTGAATACAAGAGGAGCATTTGGTGGAAATTAAGATTTGTTAGGTGAAGTGGTTAAGGAAAAGTCTGAACCTGCACCACTGACGTTCATGACTAATCTTCATCACTGACTTCAACTAGACTAGGATTAAGTACCAGGTATGATGTCCAGTGTCTCGATGATTTTATAGAGATTGCTGGTTTTTTTGGATCCACTGTGTTGACGTCTGCTCACATATTTCCAAGAAAAAGGGATTAAATACTACAGATAATACTGAGGATAGTAATAAGGAATTTCAATAAATTAATTAGATAGTTATTAAGCATTGTATCTCTCACTGTCAAACCAAGAACAAATTGCAACAGTCTACCTATTAAGAGGCCTGAGTAAAATGTTTGGCATACAGCAGAACTAACCAAGTTAACCCTCCAATAAAGTCAGATCGTTTGAGGCACATTTCATTTTTCACTATCCTGCACTTTTGAGGAATAGGAGTAGAAAGCTGTAAGGACAGCTCTGCAGGCATAATCAGGTGCTAAATTTCAGGTACACCTGTGGTAACACCAATAAATATATATAAACAATATATGCATTAAATTGGTAAGCAAAATTACTCTTTTTAACCCTGCTAAAAAAGTCACATCATCATAGTTACGGCAGCACTTTTATGATACTATGTAAGAAGTTTTATGGTTACCTTTTAAGCCTGTAGACAAAGGTTTTTAGGCCTCAGTGGCACACTGCCAGTCCTTACAAGGTCCTGTACTTTTTGCATTTAACAGGGCTTTTATTGTAGCTTCTTTTAGGATTTAACACCCTTGATTTAGCATGACAACTGCTACAAATACAAGCTCTTCACCCTCTCAAGGTCTGTAACAAGCTGTTTAGACACCCTGTCCCAAAGCAGAAGCTGTATGAGATGGCTGACACTGGAGAAAAGTCTAGAGGACAGCTGATGTCACTGTCTTCACTAGTTCATTTGCTACTCCTAAACTCATCTGTGCTAGTCTCACACTATTACAATATTGATTATTGTTATTATATTCTACAGAACTCCTATGAAGTAAAGGTGCAGTAAATTTAATGTTGCTAGTTCATAGGATGTCACTACCTAGCTACAGAACATCAGGGCATGCTGAAGATAGCAAACATTACTTTCTGCAATGTTACTACTCTGGCTGCTATTTGACTTGTTACTCTCCCACTTCCTTCACAAATGGATTCTTTCCTACCTCCAGCTGTGCCTTCCAGAATGGTGCCAGCCAGAGCCTTCCTATGACAGAAATGGGCTGCCATTGCTGTGTTCTGAGAATATAATGCACCTGATACAATGCCCTGGAGGGCACAGTTATAGAGCGCTCTCTGCTTCTCTGGAGCACAGTGTCCTCCAGAGCAGAACATTTTCCACTTGTATAAGGCTCAGGGCTCTGCAAGGTGGTTCTGGGGAGGAAGCCAGTGAAAAGACAAGGATACAAAGGTAGAGACTGATAGACGGGGTGCAGACAGTGGCCAGAGAAGTTTTTTGTGGTGGTAATGTTACTTATCAATTCAATTGCATTATTTTGATTTATTGTCTTAAAACTACTCTCATGTTAAGAAGGTTTTATTGGATATTTCTGTGTCCTACTTTTAACAAGTCATACAAGCAGCTTACATGCCATAAACTCTCTCTGGGCTAAGTTCAATTCTTAATTACTCCTCTCTAACACTGAAGGAACTGTGCAGAAGACACCAGTTATTCCAGACACACATCAGTGCAACTGAACAGGATCTCAACCATGGGATTTAAAGTTTACAAAAACGTGACATTTAGTGAGATGATGTTTACAAGAACTGGCATTTTTTACGAGTCAATCTCCATCTCCAGACAATGAATGGTGACTGATTTCAAATAATAATCTGCATGCCCATTTTAACAGTTGTGTACATACCCCGGCAAGGATCATTTTTCACCAAGAACTCATCGAGTGCCATCCAGCCACCTCCAACACGAACCATGACTGTACTTCTTAGGATACGAACAAGGCGCAGTTGTTGAGAGTCACCAAACTGCAACAAGAATCAAACAATAGTCTGAGGTTCTCAAGTCATTCAGATGCAGTTCAGAACTGATAGGTTAAAAATCAGACACTTAAAAGTTTTTTTGATATTTAATCATTAGTAAATGCTAAAAAAAAAAATCAGTTTATTTATGCAGATTATTAAAGCTGTTAAGATTTCAAATCAAAGGGCATTGCATTAATCCAAAGAAGATGACAGGATGTTAAGAAAGAATCTCAGGTTCAGTTTTATGCTTGATTCTCAAATGTCTGAGTTCATAAAGGAAGCAAAATTAGTAATACATTATTTAATTGGTTACACTCTAGTTTTGTGCAAATTAATGAAGATCTATTTGCATTATTTCACTGATAAAATCTTAAGCATACTCGCTCCTGCAACAGTCTTGATTTTTAATGATGTCAGCTGAAAGGAAGGCAGCATCGCTTTAAACAATCAGTATGTGGGCTGGAAATTCAACATGTTATGTGTTGCACAGTTCTATCAATTGATTCATTTACAGGAATATTTTCAGGTATAGCACTGACACTGCTCACCTATTAGCAACATGCATGTGAGGAAGGGAACATTAAAGAAGCAATGAATGATTGGCAGCTATCATTATTGTCCTTTGTTATAAGCTGTTTGTGACTCCTCTGTCTACACATCAAGGTTCCTCACAATTCAGAGATGCACAATAACCTGTTTCATACTAAGTTCTGTTACAAGTCCATTCTTCCTTTGGGCTGATGGCCAGGCCTAATGTATATTTTGCTCTCGAAACCTGTGTAACAAAATCTGTACACAGTACCTTCATTCAAATTTGGATCTAACATGCCCAAAATGTTGACCTCACAATCTCAAGAAAACTAACCAGATGAATTCAGTATTTTTTGGCCAATGCTACTAAAATATTTTGATACCAGATCATCAGGTCAAGTGCAGTGCACTCTCACACAAACATGCAGAGCACTCACTAAAACCAACAGAAGTCAAATGCATATCTTTGGGACAACCTCTAATCCTTGAAGAAGGCTGGCCATAATTCAACTGTACCTACTTGCTCCATTGAGGGGACTGAAATATTTTAAATGCAAACCATACAAACGTGCACCCTACTTGTTAGATGACTTTACGTGTTTGGAACTACTCAAGCCAAGAAGAGAGAATAAGTTTAAAGGACTATTACTTTTAGGAACCAAACAAAAGCAAAGCTTGCTGCTTAATTCAATAATAAACTGCATTTGTTGTAAGTAAAAATATTCACATAAGCATTATTTGTAAGGGCTTTTTAATAATGCATTCAATATGTGCTAAAGAACAATTTCATAAATGTAGATCAAAGTTTTTTTAAAATGGCATCCAAATTGATGCTGTTTATTTTCATTGACTTATTCCTACTGAGAACTTTTTAAGAGATTCTGAAGATACCATCTTTTTTCTTTTCTTTGTTTTCCCCCCATCCGAGCTCAGTTATTCAGTTAGACCCCATCAGGCAACTATACCAAGGGCCAAATACAATGCCCTTTGAAAACCGCTCACCTAGCTGTGGTTAACTCAGACAATGGGGCTCCTGGAAAATAACACAGGTTATCAAGGCATTTCTTCTCATGGTAACTCAGTTAATTTTCTTCTTAAAATAGCCTGGTTACCAACTTTCCTTAAACTGTGTTTCACATTATTTCAAATAATCAGAGGTACAAATGTAAGGGAGTCTAAGCTACAAAAAAGTCCAGTTCTTGACAAAACCCATATAACATCACTGTCACTAGAGAAGCCTCAGCTAACTTCCTGTAGGTGCTTTTTACTATGGTGCTGTTGTGCACCAGTAAGAGTTAGATGCTCTCAATAAATGCTGTATGTTTTCCAGATCTGACAGTATAGATGGAAGATAAAAGGATTAACATAATTTCAAATAGTCTTTTCAAAAAGAGACTTGTTCTGTATGTGAAAAACATTTTCAGTTATTGCTTGAGGCATGTGGTAAGATTATCCACTGCTCTGTGCTTTCTTCTATTCTTCAACAGACTTTGTTAGCAAATAGGAGTGCACCCACATTTTCAAACTCTTGATATATAAAATGGTTTATGCCATTAACACCAACATATCCAGAATGTATTACACACCTTATTTCCTTTTTAAAAGCACAAAATACTAATGGTATCTAGTTTTCGTAAGGTATTTCCACTCTTACAAGACAAATGTGATTTAGCACTTCAGGAAGCTGTGCTTCAGTATGTACCACAGGAGTAAGCACTGATTAGCATTTCCTCCCCATACCACTTTGGTATGACCACTTATGACCCAGCTGACACAAAGTATTCTTAAAAACAGCTCAAATTCATTATAGACTTGCCATAGCTCTTAGAACACACATGGGGAGAGGGAGTAGTCTGAACTGAAAGAGTCTCCTATTTGCCCATTGTCTGTTTCTGAAATATATATTTAATGATTCACTGTGTTAGTACCTAAAATACCAAAAATCAGCCATATTCTTAATCAGCATACTTGACTGCATAGAGATTCTACCTTTCTTTTTCCCCCCAAAGATGAAAGTAATTTTTGTTTAATTTGCCAGAAATCAGTGATATGACACTGGGATCTGTTTACCACTGTTAGCCTTTAATCTAATAGCCTAAAAAGACATTACAGAACTTTGAAGGATTCCACTCTAAAACTGAAAACTGATTAGATAATAGTAATCTCTATAATTGCAGTTTAAATGCTTGAGATTTTTTGCTGTGGGAATTGCTGCTGACTATCATCTGGTTCCTTTAAAAGTAATTTCCTTAATGAGAAAAATAACCAAAGAAAGCAGGTGAAGGATTGTAGAGGAGGGGATCCTGAGACACGGAATGCTCCATAGCATTTAAAGAAATACCACAGCTGACCAGCAATGAATTAGCTGAAGATGAAAGGATGGCAAGACGACTGACCATTGCAAACTTAAATCACTATGCGTTAGAAAATAAAAGGGGGGAAAAAAAAAAAAAAAAGGAAAAAAAGAAATTTGTTAACACATTCCACTGGTTATACCTGATTTCCCAGGAAGAACTGATAAGAAATGAAAAATGGAAGAAAGACACAATTAGTTTACAGGAATTCTCTACATGACTCTAGAACACATGCAAACTAAACATTAGACATTCTAAATAAAGTAACTACTTGAGGGACGAGCGGGTAGCTAGCCATCCAGAGACTGAATATATGGAAATATTCAAGACATTTGTTTCCTTCCCATTGCTGTTTCTGTGGTCTCTTAAAGTAATTTACAAGTATTTATTAATCTCTCTTAGCTGAGTATCACATATTCCATTTGAAATTGTTCTGGTTATTGGATCCAGAAGTAGCAGATCTTTCTCTACTATGTGATATTTACTTTTCTGTGATATAAAATTGTTCTGCAGATATCTAATACTTTGCTTAAACTTCAGAAGTACATATGTGCCAATAAAATGACAAGAGAGGGTAAAAGTGATTGGAATACACTTTGGTAAAAGATTTTTGAAGTACAACACAATACCACAAGAAAACATCAGTCGTTTTCATGAAACTAACAGAAAATCAGCTACAGTTTAAATACTTTGGGTATTCAGGCAAAAAGACTGTCTTCTTGTTTGTATGTATGTATGTGTGTGTATGTATGCATATAGTTAGCTTTTAAAAATTCCTCATAAACACCTTTAGTAGTTTCAGCAAAAAGAAGTACAAGCAGCAGCATTTTTTCCATATTTTTAGTCTATATGTTCTAATAAGAAAAAAAGAAAACATAAAATGTAGACAATCTTAAAGAAAACATATTGGCATACAAGATATGTATAAATTAATATAGCCTAGTTCATTGCATAAGCCATGTTGTATGAAGAAAGCTGAAAGAAATGAGGTCCTTAAAGACTTACCCTGTATTTGTTATCCCCAATCTGTTCCACTTGAAACCGTTTTGCACATTTACATTTTGCTACCTGCCTTGTGACCTGCAAAAAAACCCAACTGGATAATTAGTTTACTGTAAATATCATGTTTCTAAAGACTTGTGTACCAAGTTAACTTCAAATTATATAGGAGTGAAAGTAAAATGGATTATTAAAGAATGTGACCCCAGTAGAACAGAATGCAACCTAAGAAAGCAGAGAATGTACCTCATCTTCAATTTTGTCAGCGTCTGTGAGAGGCTTGTATGCATCCTTATTTGGATGAAGAGCTGCTACAAATTCATAATAGTCAATATATCCATCACCATCTCTATCAAAAATGTCTGCGACAGCACTCATTTCAAGTCGGCTTGTTGGGAATTCTGCAAGACAAAGACCATAACAAGGCTTTATCACAAATATGAATGGGTTATTAGGCATTTGGTGACAGATAATGTCTATCAAAAAACAAGGACATTTAAAAAGAGTGGCGAAGTCTTTCAGACAAAGAAAGCAACCTGGATTCCAGCGTTACCCAGATCCTGGATTAAAATGAGCATCGTAGTGTTGCTTGAAGACAGACACAGAAGAGAGGGCACAGATTAAATTGTAAGATATATATTTGTTGCTTTTTTAGCATTTTGACCTTCAAAGTGCATAAAATACCACAAATTAACAAGACAGATTATTAGTGAGGAAAGGTCAAGCAAGCATTTCACTGCTAATTAAATCTGGAATGCAAGGTCTTACTAATGTGGATCCATGCGTGGTGTTTCATAAAATCCTTTAGAACAAGTTCACTGCAGCAGAATATTAACCCACACGTAGATTCTCAATGAAATGGTCAAAGGAAATTTCAAGGTCATAACAAGTTGACACCAACTGAATTAAATGGGTAAGTTATTTAACCTCTGGTATGGGGGTTTTTCCCCATCAATTTCTGTCAATTCATGCAGAATTGTACAGTATTGGACAGTAATGTCCACATAATTGCATTTTCTGAAGTTGGGGGAAAATACGGCAAGAAGATTGACCATTGCAAGCTACAACATTCCCTACGGAGTAACTTTCAGATGCTAAAAGCAGTCCAAATCCAAATCTTTACTGTTCAAAGCAAAAATGTCCATGATCTGAAGGAAAAGTATTTTTTAAGAAGTAGGCCCTTATTTGTTGAGTCTGTTGCTAAAAGGAAACATGATCACGCACAGATATAATGTGGAAGACTTATGTTACCATCAATTGTGCATAGCTAATGAATACCAATCTGTCAGGAAACCTAGGAAATGTCCATTCCTAGTTTGATTGTCTGGCATTTTGACCTTCATTATATTGTCATGTTTCATAGAAACGCTGGTTTCAAACATTTAATGTTTTCCTTCTATAATTGAAATTATTCCATGTAAGTTCTTCAATAAAAATCATATGATCAGATGAACTGATTCTCAAAATTATCTGGAGGTTACATATGGTACATTTTACTACTATGACTAATCAATGAAAGTAATGGTTGAGGTGGCTACTGTACTGTAGGAAGGACAACTCAAGTCCAGTAAACCAGCAAACCATTAATTACACAGTAATATAAATGTGACATTTGTAACCTGATTCATGATGTAAAAAGCCCAGAAATAGTTTCTCGAATCTAGAAGTATTTTCAAGTAAAGTAATTATAAAGTAATAACAATTAATAAACTGAAAAGGGCAGTGACCTTCTAACACAAACTGTTTAGTGTACACTATATAGACCATAAGACTCCATGAGATGTTTGTTCCAAGTTCAACACTATGTTAATTTTAAAACTTACTTGAAGAAAGGATTCCATCAATAAATTCCTGTCTTGTAATCTTTCCATCCTGATCTTTATCAATCCTCCTAAAGAAATCCATCACACGAGACTTCTTATGGTTCATCCATCGCATGTATTTTTTCCTCCAAATATCAAAATCAAAGTTGGCAAATTCTCTCAGCTTAACAGAAAACAGAAAAAACTTTTTTCAGCTGAAAGCCATCAATCTAGAACACCAAGGAGATGGAAACCATCTGCATTTTGTTGAATAACTGGTTCTTTGAGGACCTGCATAAACATTTTAAATATCTTAACTCTCATCATTTAAAATGAGGATGACTGCTTTGAAAGCACACTAAAGAACATGTATCACAGTGTTCTCAGTTAGCTGTGTCATACAATACAATACCACAGATATGGAAGTTGTTTACAGTATTGATAATTTAATCCAGGGTAAAGAAAACGATGCAAAAAGTATGTATAATTCTGTATAGTCTTTTTCTGACCTCTTCAAGTCTATCCAAAGCATCATTAAGTTTTCTTCGTCTTTCCAAGGCCAGAAGCCAAACCTGCTGCCATTTGCTGACTAAAAGGTTTACCCGTGGATTTTTGGTTTCGATTTGTGCCTGGGATGCTGACGGATACAGCCCTGGTGTTGGGGAACGCTTCCCTGTTAAAACATGGTAAAATGCATAAGTCTCATCCAGTTCAAACAAAACAGAACAAACAAAATTCACATGAAGGGTACTTGACCTTCCTAAAATGACTTCTTATTGTCCTAAATAAGAAAGTCATAACCTGATATAATTCCATACAATGAGGTGTTTTGTAATTATTTTTTTTAACCACTGTTGGGGAATGACCAAGTGGTGGTTACAGTATCATTTGTCTTGCCAGAAGTAAGCTAGTAGTGGCTCCACTGCACAAGTTACATTAAATTTTCGTAAATCTCTCAGAGCTGCAAAGTAAACAACCTGAATTTAGAAGCAGGTCCCAGGTAAGGGCAAATATAAAATACAATGGGTAAGTATATCTAAAAATACAAAAAGCAATTTCCGCACTTGATTCACTTTCCATTCAACCTCACTAAATACACTTCTAATTGGATTTATATAATTTCATAGCCAGTAAGAGCACAACTTTGTCATTACATCTCATGTGAAGTTGTTTGCACTTTCAGGTTTGCACTTTTTTTAGGTTTGCAAAGACTCAGCATGTACTTGATCTTGGAAGTTTAATAGCACATGAGAGGCTGCACACTCTAAAAATTGGTACTGATAAAAATTAGAACAAAATTTAAAAATACATGTCTGCCATGAGAAATTTCCTCACAATGAAAAAGGAGAGATAATTAGAAATGAAAAAAGAGATGATTAGAAAAATCAGCCAAAAGAATTTCATGCTATTTCACTAGAAGCTAATCAAACCTATTAGATTATTAGCAATCTGTAAAGTTTACAGATAGAGCAAAGGTATGTGTGACCCACCACAAAATACATCATTACTTACTGCCTGCTCTCCCCTTATCAAGGACAGGAATATGAGATTGTACTGGAGTGGGCTCAAGTGCTTTTCTTTTATGGGTCTTTGTAACTTTATCCACATCAGGTTGTTTTCTGGTCATTTCCTCCATGAATGTCTAGGATCAGATAGAGGTGATATTAATTAACAATACACAAAAGTAAGCACAGGAATGAAAAACACACAGAAAGGCAAACCAACAAAGTTACAAAGAAAGACATTTATAATGCCAAACTCACAAAATAGACATGGTTAAAGGTTCTGCAGATAAGAAAAACAGGCAGTATAAGCTTTTAACATCACTATGGCCTGGCTGCTAAATCTAAAAATCAGTCTGTCAAACTCCTTTATTAACTGTATGTGGTGAAGGGATATACAACAGAATTTTGCCTCCTTGCTGTTCAGACTGCAATTCATAGAAGTGAGACAGCTCTGGTGTGTAAGCTGGGGTAAATCTATGAGCATTCACTGCACCAGCAGCTCCCTCTGGCACTTGATAAACAAGTTTTTGAAATCCTATAAGTAAAGCCTCACTAGTTGTAAGGTGGCAGCACTATAATAATCTTCATGTGTTTTTTTTTTGTTGTTCTTCTTCTTACCCTTGTTCTTATGGGGAACTGTAGGCATGCTTTTAGAACAACAGACACTGAATTTCAGTTTGTTTGGGTTTTTTATTTCTGTGTTGAATAAACTACAAGCACATCGTACACATACAAAACCCTTGACCGAGCATCTGAAAAGGGATTCAATTAGGAGAAAAAAAGGCTAAGGAGATTTCCATTTGACTATGAATCCTAGCTGAGATGTAAACAGCACGTAAATGACACATTTCTTAGCATTCCTTACCTGATGTTCGGCTATAAGTGCTTTAACTTCCTCAATTTCTTGGGGGATAACCTCTTTATCCTTTTCAGTTAATGTAGTCTCTGCCCACTGCAACCAGGACAGCAAGGCTTCCAGCAACTCCTGGTTAGCAATAAGTCCAGCCAGAGCTCCTGCCAGTCTCTGCTGATGTTGTTTAGCCCATGCTAAGACCTTGATAAAGGAACCCATGTGTGAGTATATCTGAAATTCTTCACAAGTGTTTAAAATTGTTCTAGTGACTGTAAACCCAGAGTTAGCTCTTAGGACTATTGATGTTTGAATGCCAAAGATGTTAAATGTAGTGGCTGATCACTAAAGGTAGGTAGGCAACTACAATTCCCAGTTCAACACAATTTTTCCACAAATATTCATGACTAGGTGCTGCTAAATGCAGTAACTAGCACATTCAGGCAGTATATCAAGAATTTTAACAAAAAATACACGTTAGTGAATCACAGAGGATTTGGTGTCCACCTGGGCACTCTTGAAGCCACACTTTGCTAACACCAGTATTCTGTTTTTCTTTAAACTTAATGTAAAACAGAAAATACCATCTTAACATCTGAGGGTGGTTTACTCTCTGCAATGTACCTGTAGCCATTTCAATAATTTGAAAGATTAAGGATGTTGAACTGAAATACTCTCTGATGCAATCAAAAAATCCTTCACATTTGCCCTGTAGTTTCTTTTCTTTGTAACTTTTAAGTTTACAACTAGAAACTATTGGCTTTCCTCACTTGGGAAGTGTCAGACAGTATTTCCTTTAACACATACAAACAAGGAAGCTTGACCATCTGCTTTAGTTCTTAAAGCCCTGTAAGTTTTCAAATAAAACCTATGGAAGCATAGTATTCACATACATCACTGCAGGTATTTTAAACGTTTAGTTCTCAACAGCTGGATCTTTTCCTCCCAGTGTAACTACCATATTAGTTGTCAGCTATTCTCCAGTCAAAGATGGACTGCTGCAATGCAGATGGTTTGACATATACTGACCTCTTCAAACCTGGCTCTGATGATTGTTATCCAGTGCTTAATGGTGGTGATGGAGTCTGGGTGGCAGATAGCCAGAATAGCTTCTCCCATACCTGTTGCTTTATTCAGTTCTGCCTTTTTCTCTTCCAGTTTCTTCATGAATTCCTAAACCAGGAGTAAAAATTTCACTTAGATGCTGACAAAATTTGCAAGAGAAATCTGAGTGTATCATCTGGACAGTCACGAGCCTCTTGACTGCTCAAAAACATTCAACTTGCAAGAGGTAAGATTAATTTGAATAAGAAAAGCTTAAAATGTTTAAAAAGCCTATTCCACATAAAGTACTAAACAAAGCTTGCCACTCCTTAAATGCCCTCCACTCTCTAAACACTTGAAAGACACACACCCTTATTATAAAAAAAAAAAAAAAAAAAAACAAAAAAAAAACAAACAAACAAAAAAACAAAAAAAAAACAGAGGAAAATCAGAGCATTTAGAAGTGCTGCAAACCAAATATATGATGGTTAGAATCACTATTGGCAGGATTTCAATGACTTGGTTTGTCAGTTACAGTATTTCTTCATAATAAACTATCAAGCTCCTAGCAGAGGCTGGGTATGTCCAACTATAATTACATGCATAGACAAGATGACAGAGTTCAGGAGTAGCTACACTAAACTAACACAAATGTGAAAACTCAGCAGCTGAGGGGGAGACACAGCAAGAACAGAGACAGCTAATTAACCATCTGTTTTCAGAAGCACTGCCATGTGGGAAAAATCTTGTAAAAGCAAAAGATGTTTACAGCTTTAGGCATCCAAGCTCATAGTCACTGTTATTACTACAGTGGCAGGACCGAAACTGGGTGCAGGGGGGAAACAACAGTAAAAAAAACCTGAAGGAGGACTTTTCCCATCCTTTCAGTATTTTATTTCCTTTTTTTTTTTGTCGTTGTTAATTATTACTACAATGGTTTTACTATTCTGACTAAATGTTTAAGTCTGTGTCTCTTCATGAGTACTCTTAACTGGTACTGCCAACATCTCTCTGTGCCTAGTGGAACTTTTCTGAGCCAAGTCAGATCCTAGAAAATTCAACATCACCAAAACATCATAAAGACATATTCTTCAACAGCTCATAATGACATTATCCTGTGCCTTTACAAAGTAAGTATGAAGTTACTATGAAATCAAAGTGTAAAAGACACCTTGTTCTAGAAGCCTCGAATACATAGACTCTATATTTAACTAATTGTTCTTGATTTAAGCTTAAATTACTTTCAGAGTTTAAGACCCAATCATAACAGCAAACCTTCTCTCAAAAAAACTTGTGAGTCCTTACAATATTTCAGTTCAACACAGCTCTGGAAAAGTTGAAATGGGTTGTAATGAGAGATTACCAAAATAAGCCAGGGCCAGGAGGAAAACAAGCAACAACATTGTCTTCCCTGCCCAGTTATACTAGAATATCTCAAAAATTAAATCTATGATGCATTACCTACAGTGTATTAAGCTTTCCCTCAGTAAGGGATACTATTTGTGTTGAACTCTGTGGCAATCCAGTAATACAGATACATTAATAAGCGAGGAGATGGGATGCTTCTCATTCAGCAATGCAGTGCACTAACACACTACAGATCTCAGTCCCTAGAGACGGAGATGAGTGACAGAAACCTCACTGCCTGAGATAGTAGAATTCACTAAATCATGTGTATTATTCAAGGAAATAAAATCAGAAACAGGCATAATGATGAACCATTTGGATAAAATAACCAGAATAAACCTTTCAGCACAATGCTGAATACAAATGCAGTAAAACTATTTTACAAGAATCACAGTGACAAAATGAAGATACATTTCATATTTATGTAAATAATTTCAGTCATATGTTTTTATATGACTATCACAGCATCGTAATACATACATGGTGCTTAAAAGTAATAAATACTCTTTCTTCTCTGATCATATTTTTTCTTCTTGAAAGCTAATGTTATAAGCTTAAAAGGAGAGATCACTTCTTCAAGGAAGATTGTGTGAGTGGTAAAGCAGTAGTGTCATGATCTTTCTTAGCTTGACAATTTCCCTGTTTCTATTATTTAGCCCTTAAGAAAAGGTGGTTGGGAGAACATATTCCAAAACCTACTAAAAATATTTAAGTACAGTACGGTCACATCTACCACAGAGCCTGATTATGCTGTGCTAGTGAACATCCTCCCCAGCGAGACAGGGTTTCTCAAGGACAGACTTCGCTTTGCTTTAAGGTTCCAAGTTATGCTTCAGCTTTGGCAGCACAATTCTGAACATTTGGATAGAAATATTTTGTTAATCCATCTACAGCCCATAGGAAAAAAATTAAGATTTTTCTTTTTCCTAATTATTGCTGTGGACCTAAGATTTCATCCCATTCTTTTCTATGTATTCAGAAGATTAAAAAATCAAATAAAAGAGAACTGGTGAAGCACATGTGGAGAAAAGGCAGCTAAAGACAAATTTCATTGCAGATACATCAGGTTTCTACTGCCAACATTAGTCAGCACATGCTGATGTATATTTGCATTTGATGCATATGTTCATTCACCTGCTACTGAACAGCACCCAGTTACCAGGGCCCTAAATTAAAACTGACAACCTTTTTAAAACACTGCATTCAAAGTACATTGAAAACACCTCAGTTGGGAACCATTAAATAGTCTTATCTTGCAAGCATTCCTCTGCATAATAGTATTACCAAACTCAATTCAAACAGGATTCTTTTCCACTCTCCATTTCCTAAGTTTTCCTATAATTTTCTTCAGAGCAATAATGAACAAATCCATGACTTAAAATTTGTTCTATCATATTATAACTACTCAACTGCACTTACAACAAATTTTGATTGGACTTAAATGTGCATGTTTGTAGCCTCCTGCTTGGAGAGCAAAAATAAGACCTCTACGCTCCTTAGTTAGACATTTTCCCATTTCATTACTGCCAAGTCAGTTTAATGGCCTATAATGCAGTATCTGCAGTACTTTTGCTCCTGCAACATTTCAGTACCTAATGCATATGATGTATGACACCATGCTGTTACCCCATGACAAAAGGTTAATGGATAATAACATCATTCTGCTGACATTCACAAATTACCTTGAAAGAAAAGAATATGCCATTTTGATCAGTGGTGCTAAGATGACAGATACACTTTTGCTACTGTAGCCAGCTGTGTTGTCATTGCAGGTGTCATATACTCCACAGAGAGGTTTGCATCTGTGTCTGAATGTTTACAGCAACTTTCTACAGGTCTATTATTCTTTAGTAAGTCAAGATAACTCAGACAATCCCAAACTAGTATGGACATCAAACTATCAACTACATTATATTTCTAGCTTCTCTATAGATAGAGTGCAAAAACCAACACTGGATGCTGGATCTAACTATATGAGACAGACTGCCTCCTTTCCTTTATTTTACCCTCTATCATACTAATTAGAATGAAGAGGATTTCTCTTCATTTTCTTGCTTACCCTGTGCTGCTCTATCAGTGTACGCAAGGCCTCTTCATCATCTGGAAGGACACCGTGAAAACGAAGAGCCTGCTCTGCCTCTGCCAGCCACTCTAAAAGTACATGAACAACAGAGTGGAATTCTTCTGCCTGTTAAAATACAAGAAGTCATGGTCACTCATGAAGGAATCTGATAGACACACTGCAGCTTACACAAGGAGACTGAGCCCACATTTGGAATCATTAATCACAGAGCAGTACCGGCACATTATCTTTCCATTAAAAAGTCAATGATATACAGTACTACATTTTCATAACTGTAAAAATAGCTCATGCTTCTCAAAAAATTATAGGAAGCCTAAAAGCCTGTTCATGCTTTTAGCCATCTGATTTATAGTGTATTTGCAGCTCAGTTGAGAATGTCATGCCTTTACACTGACAAATTACATGGGCAGTGCTTTCAGGGACCAGCTGGAAAGATGAGAACTGTACTTTTTGCACAGCATAAATCACCAGTTAAACAAAATGAATTGACAGTCTGTGGGAGAGTGACCCTTTTATGTCTGGAGAAAATAAGAAAGATTCACCTTTGGGCACAGCCATATTCAGAAACAATTAGAATTTGAGCTAGCTCAGGATTGTGTCTGCTGAGACTGGAGAGCTGGACAAACATAGTGCCCCGGGAAAAGCAGGGTAGGAATTTTGTACACAGCTGATACACAGCTGTTGTAGGAGCCCCATCCTAGCAACAGTCCAACTAGTATATATTCAGAGAGCTGTACATCCATGTTATGTCAGGTTTGGAAAGAATTTGTTTGGGATTGGTACCAGAGAATACTGACATACACAGACTGTTCCAGCTCCTGAGTGTACTCAGCACAACACTGTATTTTCTGCAGTGTCCCTCACCATGCATTGTAATTGTTGCCAATGTAAACAAGCTTTCAATACAGAAATTTACTTCTTTCCAATAGGGCACAAAAAACCCCTCCAGCTTCTTGTGAATGGGCCATAGTTCTTAATCATCCTTCATGCTTGACTGCAACTTCAGTGATTTCCTTAGATGGCAAGATCTTTGAAACATTTGTTTTGTATTTTGTGGTAGAGACTAATAATAACAGTAATAATAAAAGCTAAGAGACACTATTTATGTGCTGTGGTAAAAGGGATAAAGACAAGGTAAGCAATACAGGAGCAAAAAAACGAGTATTTTCAAATTAAATGAAAGTGAATGACATTAAGTGAAAATCAAATTAAATTTCTGGCAACTAGACTGCAAGACATCTTCACTAGCTCTCACAGAGTAAGTGTAGTGACAGTACTATTCCTCTACCTGGCGAAGGGCCTGTTCCAGTCGTGTTTGCTTGGACACTGACAGGGCACACACTGTCTCCCAGCGAGTGCTTAGCTCCTGCATCTGGACTTTGACCCAGGACGAGTCATCACGACTGCCTTCTATGAGCTCCCTTGCAGAGCGCTTCAGAGCCTGGACACTGCTTGTTCTTTTTCCCAGCTCCTTCTGGAAAACCTAGGTACCACCAAATATATTTGAAATGCTTAATTCATTAAGGCATATTTGGTCAAAAAATAAATAAACAAACTACTGGTTATGAGAAGAAATCAAAATAAAGATTTATTTCTGTCAAGAGTAATTCTACCTAAGTGATGCAAAACACAAAAGATTCCATATGAAGATATTTACATTCTCTTCTATCGTAATAAGACTAGAATATGGTAGGAAAATGTCAGACAGATCATTTTGATGCAATATAAGGGAAACCTAGTCTCTTTACGATGCTGGCTTTCCACTCTTTATCAAAGCAATTGATCTGACACACTGACTAACATTGTGGCAGGAAAAGATCAGATAAAATGCTAACAATTAAGGAGAAGGCTTAAAAAAATCACAAAACCAGAAATAACTTCCCATCTCGGAGTCTAACTGTAAGGTTGTGGATCTTGCTGCATATTCATATATTTATGTGAAAGTATGTTCATATTAGTTACATAAAGTAAATTCTTAAAAGAATATATAACCCTTAGAGTATAGTGTGCCACTGACTATGACTTACTTGTGCTATACAATGGGATTTCAAAAGCAATTGCAGCATATTGAAGGCTAATTTTTATAGATAACCCAAGTTTCCAAACACTTTTTTTCATGAGAGATGAAATCTTCTACTCAGTGGGGAGAAGATACTGAAAGTCACTGCTGGATGAAGAGAAGAACCTTCACCTCATAATCTTCCCAGACTCCAGACCTCTACTTATGTGTCGCCTTTGCAACACAAGTAACTTCAACAGCTGTTTCTTCTGATACACAGAACAGCAAAACTGGGATTCAGAGGTAAAGTCCAGCATCTCCTACTGGCTTTCATCTCTCAAACCACTTCAGTAACAAAATGCTGCAGCTTTCCAAAATACTGCAAGTTTCCTAGGCCATGGTCTAGCTGAAATCTGTGCATAACTTAAGCATTGCAACTACTTTTCTCAATAAACATACAGCAGCTCCACAGCTCTGAGAGGCTGCTGTAGTCATAACAAGTGCACTGGACATTTGGTTAACAGATGAATTAAAAAAGAGCTGTCTGCCACAGTTTTACAGTAAAATGATTGTTGCCATCTCTTGACCATAGACACACATTTGTGAATGCATACTTGTGATTTTTGACATGATATTCACAAATGCACAGGATAGCACCATTAAATGCACTATCTCAACGCTCATTGGTGTCAGTGAGTCACTAAGAGTTTTCCTGTTCTGTGTGTGTTTTATAGCATTTCTACTGTTGATTACATGTTTGTGTTACAAAACTATTCCATATGTCTAATAGTTACAGAATAATCAGAGACAAAGACACTTATGAGCAGTACAGTAATTAAAAAACAGTATTTTTGGAATTACCTTGTGATTGTCAATCAAGTTCATAACTAAATCAATGTCTCCATGTACTGGCTGATCTTCTGCTAGTTGAGGTTCAATTTTGTATAACCAGTCAATGAGAGCTTGCAGAGCATCAGTAAACTGTCCTGAAAATAGTAGAGCTTCCTCCAATTTATTTTGTCTGGAGGGGGAAGAAAAGAAAAAAAAAATAAAAAAAATTGTTGGAAAAGACCGGTAAGATCATTGAGTCAAACTGTTAACCCAGAACCACTACATGAACCACTAAGCCATGATCCCAAGCACCAGACTCACACATCTTTTGAACACTTCCAGGGATAGTGACTCACCCACTTCCCTGGGCACCCTGTTTCAATGCTTCCCTTTCAGTGAAGAATCTTTCCTAATATCCAATCTAAACCTCACTTGGCACACTTTGAGGCCATTTGCTCTCATCCTGTCATTTGTTACCTGGGAAAAGACACTGATCCCCACTTTACCACAACCTCCTTTCAGGCAGTACAGAGTGATAAGGTCCTTCTTGAGCCTCCTTTTCTCAAGGCTAAGCAACCCCATCTCCCTCATCTGTTCCTCATCCTTCTCCAGCTTCTAGCCCTTCTCTGAATATGCTCCAGCACCTCAATGTCTTTCTTTTAGTGTGTGGCCCAGAACTGGACACAGCACTTGAGGTGTGGCCTCACCAATGCTGAATACAAGGGGGCAATCA
Source organism: Formicarius rufipectus (assembly GCA_013399695.1). Lineage (NCBI taxonomy): Eukaryota > Metazoa > Chordata > Aves > Passeriformes > Formicariidae > Formicarius > Formicarius rufipectus. Next base: position 246,408 of record VXAU01005851.1, read on the forward strand.
CTGCCCTAGTCCTGCTGGCCACACTACTGCTGCCACAGGCCAGGATGCCATCGACCTTCTTGGCCAAACAGATACACTGCTGGTTCATGTTCTGCCAGCTATCAACCAGCACCTCCCAGACTGCTTCAAAGCAGTTTCCCTTTTTAAAGGACTCTTCCTTCCCCTCCCTCATTCTGCCCTTCTTCTATACCATCAGGAAAGTATGCACTGACAGTATTTTACTGCTTTGACACTCTTAATTATCAAACAAGCTAGCCATTCAGGTTTTACTTTTGCACAACAAAAACCAAAATGGAAGCCATAAAAATTCTCCTAGGCATTCTTCTTATTTGATGAATCATTAGTTGAGGTTTTCATTTACCTTTCCACTGACTTTCCACAAATTGTATCCCACTTATCCCTTAGTTCACTCAGCATATCATCAAGTTTCAAATTGTCATCAGCCAAGGTGGTTTTCTCTTTCAAGGAACGTCCAGTTCTATTTGTGGTATCATACACAGAATGCTTGGCACCAAGAGATTTCTGGAATTCCTATATATATGGAAGGAAAAGAAAATACCCATATATCATGGAACTGTCTACAGGCCATCATTTACAGTGTTACTATTTGAAATTAATTGCAATGTTGCTGCAAGAATATTTTAAACTTACTGCAAAATTTCTATGCTAGTGACACAGCACACCTGAAATCACAGCACACCCGCCTTTTGTCCTTCTCTGGGAATGTAGCTTCATGTCTACCAGAATAACTTCTGCAAAATCTCTCCTCCAGTGAGGACGATGTCTCCTCTCCTCCCATAATATTCCCAAATTTCAGTAAGGGGATGTCTGGTAGTCAGAAGAATGTGAAAGAACTTCTACTTTGGGAGCCATTAACTGAGCATTCTTCACACTGCATTCTTGCAAACTAAGATTTCAAGCCACTTGTAGAGCTCACCCAGAACTACAAAGGTTATTCTGGTTTAGCTTAACATGGGCAAGCTGGGAAACCTACAACCACAAGCTTTAACTCTTCTAAGATTGAAACATACTATAATTGGGAACAAAAGTGTAGATTCAGGCACAAAAGCAGTCAGGTGACAGTCCCTGACAGTAACTCAGCTTGTGCTAGAAATCAAGATTATCAGCAGGTTTCTGTGCCCAGAGACTTCAGACGACAGTGACACAGCAGTCATATCTGCCTGCCAGCTCTTGGAGCTCCTTCTGCACAGAATGTCTGGAAGCTTTCCAAAGGCACTGAGGAGCACAGAGAAACACAACTCATCTGGTACTGCAGAAGAATTAACCAACTGAGAAAATAATTAAATAAAGGAATACTTCCAAAAGACAACACCAGTCCAACACAGTAACTTTGAAATGGCAACAATAATGTAAATGTTTTATTTCACACCTTCGTGAATCACTAGCAGGAAATCAGTTTTAAAAGAAATAATAAATGTAAAGTGTGCTTTAGGAAACTCTTATATAGAGAATCAAGTTTTCATTTCTTTGTTTTTGTTACCAAAAAAAGACAACATTTGTTTTGTAATTCAGTATTTCCTTACTGTCCCTTCATTTTCCTCACATAAAAAATGGAAACAAACTTTAAGAAACAATATAATTATCAAGTTAGTACTACAATAAAAGTAAATTAAATATTCAAAATAACCAGTTTTTTTATAAAACTTCCTTTAATATAAACAATATGCCTATGCTTCTTTTATTTGATGGGGTTTGTTAACTACTTAATACTACATGCACAGTGTTACTAGGTTTGCACAAGGAAACACAATTTAATTGCTGCCAGAGAAGGATTACACAGGAAAAACAGAATTAAAGGTGAGCAAAGGGTTGCAGTCAGTTCATTCCTGGAGAGAATACACCATACCTACTTTCACTTGATTTCACAGAGGTGTAACTGAAAGTACACTTTGGGTTAAGCTGCCAAGAGCAGACAAGTAAGTTAATTACTGAGATTTTGTTCATCTAGCTACCTTCCTTCTAAGGAAGATGGGCACATACAAATTAGCCAGGTTCATATAAATGTACTGTAGGGAACACTCAGGACTAGCACAGGAGTGGACTGGGTGACCCAGTATGGGTTTTTCCATTCCCGAGTCCTAAAAATGAAAAAAAATAATTCTGATAAACAGACCATGAATAATCCCCAAAAGTCCCTGGCAATACACTAGATATGAGTGAGAGAGAAAACATATTATCTTGGCTTTTCTTTTTCAGGGACTTTTTTTTTGGCAGGAGCAACTGGCAGAAAGCGTGTCCAAATTACTGCTTACAGCACACATTCAATTCGGATAGCAAAATCCTTAACTAAAGGGAGCAAGGAAACCTTCAAGGCTGGACAGAAAAGACAAAGGCAGACATGGGGTATATGTGGGAGTGGAAGGAAAAGCCTCAAAATACAAGGAAGGACATTGCAGTGCTGGGAGGTTTGACAACTCATTAAAAAACAATTGAGTTGATTTCTTGAGGGGGTGGTGTTTGAAGTTTGAAGTCACAAAGTTCACAGAACTCCCTCTCACACATTCACCTTTTTCCTCTAGTTCACCAGTTCCAATCCTTATGTCCCTGTAACACATTTCATCCCACTTCTTACAGATTCAAGCAACTCAAACAGCAGCGCACTGAAGGCATTTTATATGAAATAACATGGAAAAAAGGTATCAGTGACAGAAAAGATGAGCCTGCCAATCCATGTGAGGAAGCTTGGGTTCATAAAATATACTGCTGTAGGTATAAAGCAAATAATACGTTTCTCAGATTTAACATTTCTGAAGAGGAGAGGAGAATGCAGGTAAAGTGTCCTGAAAGGACCCCAAAGCAAAGTCACAGTGATGACCATACTAGTAAGGAGTTTGTATATACAATGAAAACAGAGGAGTGAAAGGCTTAGAAGATGAATAGAGTCAGAGGCAAGAAGAAAGACTGTCCTAACAACAAGATTCCCCCCCACCAGTTCCCTTCACTGACTTCAAATTCTGGCAACAGCAGCAATCCCAAAACAAACGGAAATCACAGTCAGTGGAACAGAACGTTAATGTAGGTTTTATCTAAAAGTTTTAAAAGCAAACACAGGTAAAACTATTTTTGCTTGACCAACAGTTCTTTTCTGCAGACTGATGTAGTAACCAATCAATATTCATGACAAAACTTGTTGGAGGTAAAAGCAATCACCAGAAGCTAAAGCAAAAAGAAGAAATTGGACATGCAAACTCTTGGGGATATTGTACAGAATCAAAAAACAGGAGTAAATAGAGAGCAATAAAACTGACATATAAAGAACATATGTGCCAAGTAGAAAAATTAATGATCTTTCAATAGTCTGGTGAAACTACTCCATGAGAAATCCTAAGACACAATAATATCTCTGAGGATTCTATCATTCACCCACTTGATCCTCAATAATATATTATTTTAGACATTTTACAGAAGTCAAAATGAAGTAAAGACTACTTCTTCTTTCCTTTTGCTCTGTGTCTGATGAAATTACAGAACTTTTACATTATCATTACATGTTTGAGAAGCCAAGTGAAAGAGAAAGACTTTTACAATTTCACCCATGACAGCTGGGTTTGTGACAAGTTGGTTTCAGAGTTTTTAATCCCATGAAGATAAACAATTTGTGCTACTAACGGGGTCACTGTACTTTCTAGGGGATTTCTTTAATATTTCCACTTGACGTAAAGTACAACTGTCAAGGAAAATACAAGATTATTTTTCAGCTTTAAAGTCATCCTGCAGTATTAAAAGGAAAATCTCAAATAAGCAGATGGCAACTTTTTGGTTTAAAGACTGAATGAAAGCTCCTTCAGAAATTCCTATTCTGAAGTGGTATTAATTGGATTTTTAAAGTTTCCATTATTCTATATTATTGTCTTTCCTCTTCATTGTTAACCATTCCCTCGTATATCAGGTACTGTGAAGTTTTTTTCACTCACCCTGTTAAAACCCCATTTAATTTGATGTGAATAAGCACTCCACTGCAGTGAGGTCACAAATCTACTTTCTTTGCTGATTGATCAGTACAAGGCTGATAGACTTACCAATATCACACTGGGCACACTTTGCATTTCATGACTCACCTTATGCTGTGCGAGCTGCATTTTTATTTTATCAGGGTCATTTGCAATTTCGAGATCTGAGTCCAGGGATTTCTCTGACTCTTCCAGCCATTCCATAAGTTTGTGCCAGGCTTCATGGAACTAAAGGAAAGTGAGATTTGCACGAATTTTAAAATTCACTGGTTCATAAAATGGTCTGAAAACATTAAACTCCCATCAAGATTGGCCAACTTTGACAAGATTTGACATGTTTTTCCTCCCTGCTCTCTTAAACAGAACCAGTCCAACCACGTGCCCACTGTATTTAGTCTCCCTTCTCCCAAGTAAATTAGAAATCTAATGTACATGATATGCACACATAGTATGCATCTGTCAGAGACTTATTGGTAACATCTGTTGATGTGTTGGTCATTTAGATTTCTACACTTTTATTAATGGATAGTAAAAACAGAAAGAATGGGGATTAGCTATTGTTTATATGGGATGATAGAAGGAAATCTTCGGGGAAAACTTCCGTCTGGATGACTGCCTAAGATTTTCCCTGTAACACTCCTGAATGCTCTCATTATATCAAATGCTATCTTGACAAACAAGGAACAGATTTTTGATCTTCCTTCCTGTTTTAACAAAAAGAGCACTTAGGAAGCTGGTTAAAACTAAAGACTTAACCAGCTTTCACAATGTGGCATCCTTTTGGGTTTTGATTTTTCTCAACTGGTTGTTTCTCTGTTTTGAAAATTCTTCTTGCCTGGGTTGCCTACAAATGAAAGCACAAGAAACTAACTCAGAAACCTCTCAAGGCTCCTGGATCCTGTTGTTCAGGGCTGTTGATCAGGCCTTGACACCAGCAGCCTTCAGTACTCCTTCCAGAAAGTTGTCATCTTAATAACACTATATTCAGATTTGTAAATGGATATTGAGATGAAATTCATCTCACTGCAGAACTGCTGTGTGCATGAATGCACAAGAGAAACTGCTGGAAAATAACACATGACTGGCTTAGTAGCTAATTTTCTGCTCAGAGAACTTCTTGCTCTATAAGGTGAGTGGTGGCAGCGGTGAGCATGGGAACATGGTTTGGCTGTGAACATCACCAAATCTGGAATGATTGTGTTCACTCAAATAAAAAAGAAGATAGAACTTCCTATTGACACTTAAACAGATTACATTCCTCTCGCACATTTTGCATTTTATCACTTACAATCCTCAGTGAGGGAAACATGTATCTAAGGAAAATGCATAAATGCTCCCCAGTGAAGAAAAGTGTGCAAAAACGACTCTCCAGGTTTATAAGGAAATAAATGGAGATAGCTTATCACACATAAGATATTGGTCTGGTAACTAACATAAGAGATTGAGTGATAAGCAATGAGTATTAATCAGGGCAAAACACAGATCCAAGATGAAAATAGTAAGGCATGTTCCCACAGATTAGTGAAAAAGGTTCATCATATTCTTTAAAATATGTGGGGTTCACTGTGAAACTTCTCTTTGAGGACAGATGGCACTAATACACATCTGGAATACACGCTGGAACTTTCTTCTTTCAGACTATCCTGTACTGCAGACAGAAGTCACTGCTTGGGTTGAAAATGATGCCTTCACTTCCCAAATGAAGTGCTCTATGATTGAATCACAGAAACTGCTCCACTAACTCAACACTGTCTGTTACTCTAAACCCAGGCTTGCTTTGTAAGTGCTTTAAAGCACCATATTTGTCAAGAATCTGGATGCAATTACATCTAAGTTCAAAGACCTGTATAACAGCTGTTGTACCATTACCTGTTTGGCTCTTTTTCTTGCATCATCCAAAGCTCTTCCCCTTTCAACTAAGCGTTGAACTACTTTTTCCCATCGGCTCTGTACACTAATCAGCAAATTCTTAATAAGGACAACGTCCTGTTTCTGGCTGAAATATTTCAAATGTGTTCCAGTTTTGTCCAGCTCTATGATCTGATCTCGATGAGAGTTCACTTCTGTGGCAAAAACCTTGGAAAAAAAGGGAGAAAATTAATGAATATTGTGTTGCTGGGTAAACATTGAAAAAATCCAGTCTGATAAAAAATGATGTAGTGAGAAAGACTATAAAATGCAATTTTAAAACAAATGAAATGTTTCTCCGAGTGCCAGTATTACAGGGTTCATTTGGACATTGTTACAGTATCTCCACAGAGTGGGAGAAAAACATTACACATCTGTTTCTTTACATACCTTGTGTTCATCAATTTGAAATAAGACAGTGTCCAAGATAAGACTTGGCCGAGAAGCTGCAGTTAGAGTTTGCTCAGCTTGAGTTAGCCAGTTGATGAAATCTTGAAGTGAATTGTGGAACTCCATTGCTAAATTGAGGGCTTCTTCCAGTTTGGTCTGTAAAGACAGGTCAAACTTTAATAGCAGTTGATACTGTGCAGGGCTTCAGCCAAGGAAGCCATTTTAGTTCAGCACTTTGGAGTAAACCATTTTAGTTGAGCATTTTAAAGAACTTTTCCAACTCAAAGTTTCTATGTTTTAAAAATAACAGCCTACATTTGAGAATATTCAAGGAGGTGGATAGGAAGTAACAATAAAATTATCTATTGCAGATGAATAGAAAATACAGCACCCTAGTATCAAGATAAATTTTTCCACATTAGAACATATGTTCGCTTACTTAATCCTAATGGGACATAAGGATTTTTCAGTTTCAATACACAAACAGTAGAATCTCAGAAATCTAAAGTGGCAGTGCACTTGGAAGATCCCCAAAGAGGTCCATCAAATTTATTCTCTTGCACTAAACAGAGAGTAAGTTTTCCTAGACCACTTCCTTTTTAATAAAGCCCAATTGTTATTTTGGTTGCCTGAGCTCAAACTAATTTGGGATACAGAATTTTTTTTGAGCCATCAGAGGTTTTCAGACAATCACACTGCAGGCCTAGCTGAGCACTTCAACCTTACAGCTTCCTGCAAGAAGGTGCTCACACTGGGTATTAATTACTTTGTCACTTTTACATTATAATTACCTTGGGAGACATCAGCATTCTTACTTTAAAATACAGCTAAGTTGTGAGTTAAATATTTGGGCTTTATACTTATCTGGGCTGTACACAGAATTTCTCTGTTTGTCATTATAGATATTCTCCATTGTTCAATTGAGTCAGAATAAATGGACTATATTTTGTGAAGGAATGAAAGCAAAATGCAATTATAGTAAGAAAATGTGTGTTGTATATCAGTGAAATCATGTGATTGTTCTGGTAGAACAGAAGGTAGTCACTTGAAGCAAGTGGCAAAAAGCCAAGACTTTGGGAATTTTAAGAAAAAAATTAATAAAAACTAGGAAAATTAATGCAGAAATTCTGTAATGAGAAGGAAATAAACTTGAATGATCATTCAGTTTCTCATGTCTATGATTATTGCAATAAAAAACAAAAAATCCCTTAGTCCAACTAAATGAGCATTAACAGTATCAGTTAATGTATTTCTACAGAACAGACTTGTGTCATTCTCACCCATCCTCCCTCCTCCAATTATGAAAATTAACTTACTGAATCTCATTTTCCCCAGGACTTTCTAAACACACCACTGAATTCTGCCTGTCTCTACAACTGGTTTTAAATACAAAAGATCAAGCAAGTATGCGTGCATAAAAGCACTGAGTATTAACACCCTTAAAATACATGATTTATGCTTCCATTTTTATGTAAAATCACATACTTTTCTTTCACTGAGCTTTGTTTGCACAGATTCCCATTTTTCTTTTAAGTTATTTATGTCCTGCTCAACATTTGTTTCAGTAGACTCTGGGCATCTTGCAAGCATCTGCTGGCCTTTCTGCATTAGACGCTTATATGTCTCTTCTTTGGCTTCAAAGGCAGCACAAAGTTCCTAAATAAAGAAAGCACCAAAAAATAAGTAAGGTAGATATTCAATACTCTTTAGAAATTACATGATATATTTTATTCCTCCCCCAATGTTTAGCAGGTATGATTAAGACTAATAAAGGAAACATATGCAATTCATAAAAAGCCAAATGAGCACAGAAAGGGTCCAGTTCTTCAGGAAATGAGAACTTGTACTGCCTGTCAGTATCTTCTCTGAGATCCAAAGCTTGGCAAAGAAAGTACTATGCACTTATTACACAAGAGTTGCTACAACTTGGTTGGTTTAAAGTCCATCTGTAGCCAAAACCCAGAAAGTGTCAGCATTACACAGTATGCTGAAAGCTCAGACCTCCAGCATACACCTTCAAAAGTGTGTGGGACAACCTGGGAGGGCTGTTTTATTGTACATTGCCTGTTTTGTCTGTATCTTCCTTCACTTGCTAGGCATAAGCACTGAAGACCTTTCAGACATAGAAAGAAAGTTGGAATAATGAGGGTAACACATGTTTTACCTGTTAACTATTTTACTAATGATTCTTTTTAAACATATTAAAAGTAAGCTTGCAAGAGTCTGGGAGTGATCCGGCATCCCTGACTCAAAAGGTTTGTCTATTTGTAAAAGACAAACAAGAAAGTATCAACAAAGTTGCTGCAGACTCCCAAATGAGGATCATCTTCCAGGAGATCAGGAGTAAGTGGATTGTAAATAAGAGGAAAATTAACTTTTTCCTTTGATTCCTAAGTACCCAAGCCACACACCTTCTTTGGGTGAAGAGATACTGTACACAGGGCTTGTACTTAATCAAACAGGAGGGCAAGTGGGAGGCAAGTTCAATAGAGAGCTTAAGATTTTGACAGTATAGAAAGCTTCTTCGCTTTCTTTCTGAGGACTGTGAGAAGCGGTGTCACCTAGTCTGCTTCCTCCTATACCTCAAACCTCCCCACAATATTTCTGGTTTCCGTAACTCCCCAGAGCATCCTACTTTACTGCAACACAAGAACCCCTCAGAAATAAACACAAGGAGCACAGTGAGACGAGACAAGGCAAGGCAGGCACTGTCCCGAACATTGGGGCTGGGCTCAGCCTGAGACAGGATTCATCACAGTGGTTAGTTCTGCAGTACACTCACGTTCTTAAAAGGGCAGGAAAAATCACAGTTATTTTAAGAAAAAAATTGAGACTAATGACTGTTTCAAGAAAAAGAGAGAGATGTTCTGAGTAGCACTGGGACAGATAAAAAGGCCTCTTTTTAAGCCCATTTCCTACTGGTGTCATGTAATGTCTCTTCGTATCTTTTGTTTTCTTGGAGTTGCCTTAGCTGGAAATGCAGCCCAACTTCAACTCCATTGGTGAGCCAATTCTGGTTGAGGGGTATCTGGAGAAACAGGCTTTACACTCAAGAAGATGGTTCATAAGTTTATTTCCAAAGAGAAACAAATCAAAATATAGTGCAAAACTTCCTCCTTCAGTTTCCCTTCAGAAATGGTTTGTATCACTTTGGACAACATTTTAATTTGGAACTTATGATGACTAGTAGTCAACATGACAAGTGGCTTCCACATTTCAGCCAAAAAATGTGAGAGAGAATTAACAGATATCTGCACATATGCCCGAAGGTTTAACTAGAAGGAAATCAAGTTCTTTAACAATTAGTAATAAGTCAATTCCTGCAGTTATATGATGGTCACTAGTATAGCAACAATCTGTCAAAATGTACATGTACATTTAGGGAATGATTGTACATCTAGAGTACCTATTACTGGGGACAGTTGGACTTGGTTCAACTGTAGTACTACATTCAGTTTAAAGGTCCTTTAACTAAACCATCTGTAAGCATTTTAAGTATATACAATTTGCATAACAAAAGGATGTACAAAAGAAAATTCTGAAGGTTTCTCTGGAAAAGTTTTGAGTCTTCATCTAAGTCCAGGATGAAAAAAGGAAAGAGCTCTACTGACTTTCAGGCAATCACTGTTAGATCCCGCCCTCACAGGGGGAAAAAAACAACCCCAAAACAGGAAAACAAAATCCAAAAGCTCTTCCCTTTTGTTTTCCTTTCAGACAAAAATAATAATAAAAAAAAAAGATTGGGAGGAGGTGTTCAAAATTATAGAATTATTTCTGTGTGCCAATCTAGTTTCCTGTCATAACTGACTTTGAAACTGTAAATTACTTTCCCTCTTTCCTTCTCAATTATAGTTACCGGCAAATTTTGGAGGGGAAAAAAAGAAAAAAAAAAAAGAAAAGAAGGAAAAAAGATGTGCCTCATGTTGGTAGGCAATTACCTTTAGCATCATTCCAAAATAAAATCTGATTTTTAACGCTATGAAAATGCAGTGTTCTAATGGAAACTGTCGGGCATATTTGAGTTCAAGGACAGTTCAGTAAATACCACTGTTACATCTGAGCCAGGAGTTCAGAAGTTCAGATCACCAGGTTTGGGCTTATATCCCAGCCTAATAGCACAGTATGGTTTTACATAAATGGAGCACTAGGAACCACCTTCCTCTGAGGTAAGAGATCAAGCTTAAGTGTCTTTTTTTATCCTCTACAGTTCTATGGGAGCAGAGAAATCCACAGAATGTTTCTCAAAGAGAAAGGAAGGCAGTAATTTAGGTGTTTTGGTCCATTTGCCATTTCTAATTAAAGCACAGCCACTACGAGCCAGTAGACCTCCTTACTTCTTTGCTAATGATGACTTTAATGTCAGCTTTGGTTAGGGAAGGAATAAAGGATCAAGACACTTAAGTCAAGGTTCAGTGAATATGGGTCACTTTTAGATTCATCTCCAAATCTTAGAAAAAGTTTAGTTATGGGGTCAGAAGGCAAAAGAATAGTAATCATTGAAAACTCTGCAAACATCTTCAGTTTTTCTTTCCAAGAATAAGGATGCAGAAGTTATTTTATTTGTCTCAACACTATTAATGGTTCAGCTTTGGTCATGTCCCAGCAGACTACTAAACTACACTGAAAATAAGTGTTGGTTTGAAGGCTATTAAATTTTTTTAAGATACTGTGCAGACACTGTGATACACAGAACATGCTCCATATTTACCAAAAACACTCTTGGAAGATAATTAGTCCTGAAATGCAATTTGCAAAGCATTCTAATACTGATACTTACCATATGCACATTAAGCTGCTCTCTTGCTGTTTCTGGTAAGCCTCCAACAGGTTTTGATGCCAACAGCTGACGTTCAGTGTCTGTCAGCCATTGCTGCAGATCTTCAACTTCACCATGGAAACCTTGGGCCTAAATTACACCATAACATTGTAGAGCTTACTCAAATGTCCTCCATTCTAATACCAGCTCAGATGCATAAGTACAGATTCGCAACAGGTTTAATCAGATATTTGTAATGATCAAAGGAAATGAAAGGGGAAGAAAAAAAAAGAAAAAAGCAACCCAAAATATAAACTAGCTCAGTTTATCTGAAGGATAAAAACAAAACCCATGGAAATGTTGAAAGCAAGCTAAATTATCTACTGTGAGACCAGTTTTTCCTGAATAATGTACCTATCCAGAAATTTCACAGTTAAAAAACATGTAGCAGAAAAGCTGAACTCTTGTCTAGCAATATAAAAGACAGCGGCCAGCTGCAGATGATACAGCTGGATTCAAACTTTCTCCAAATTCAGGGTGTCTGCATTATGGTTTTGATTTAGGCCAACTTCTAATACACGTATCTATGTATTTTGTGTAAAAAGACACTTTCTGAGTTATCTCTATATTTGATCATTTCCTGTTCACCTGGATCAAGGCACTGTCCAGCTGCTGTTTCCTTTGTTCTGTTTTTTCCAACAAGTTTTGCCAGCGCTGATTCAGGAGTTCCAACTTGCTCCGTAAATTACTTGCTTCTTCAACAGCACTTGATTCAATCAGGTCATTTCCTGCTTTTTTAACAGCTTCCACGGTAGACTGATGGGCTAAAACATCATTTTGTAGCACCTACAATTGTAACACAGCATGTATGACTGGCCATATTGGGAAGTAACTGAATGGAGGCAATCACAGTGATTAAAATAGCAATGGTGCAGTGACAACAGTCTAACATCAACATAGATATTAGCAATTAAAGCTAATAACTAAGGCCTCTTCAATCAAAAGCAGTAACAGACCATCCTGCCAAAATACTAAACTTTATATCTTGGAAAAATAATATATTCCTTCTGAATACCTGTATTTCTGAAATTATTAAAGGTTTCTAGTAGTCCTAGGGAAAAATTATTTCTTCACTTTTTCTTCATTTATGACATGCTTTTCTGTAGTACTATTTTCCTTTGAATACTATGTGCCCACTGTGCCATACAACAACCTGACTGCCTTTTTATGGATTGCATGACTACAACTCATTTCACATTATCTCAGGGTACCAGGACAGTTGAGCTGTGCTAAAATTTGGGGAACAGGTGCAGCAGTAACAAGCATACAACCTTCTCCATCTGCTTGAAAACTTGTTATCACCATCCACAGTAAAACCATAAAAGGCAAAAAGTACATTTGGGAAACAAATGCTTTTTTCAGAAGGATAAGGGGGAAAAGAGCCCAAACCTTTACTAATTAAAAAAATAAAATTAAAAACCTCCACAAACAAACAAAAGACAAAACAAAACCCAGAAAGACAGAAAAAGAAATAAGAAAAAATGTTGGGAAGGGAATTGTAAACCCCATCTAAGAAATTCAAGTTTACGACTGCTGTCTTCTGTGGGATCTGACTCAAATTCCTCTCTCTCAAAATGTTAGCATATGGAAAAAATATAAAACTAAATATAAAGGAACTGTAAAATAAACTATATAGAGCATATAATGAAATAGGAGTCCCTGAATGCAAAATACATATCACATTTACTGTAATTCTTTTAAAACTAAGCACAAAAAGATTATTATTATCTTATTTTTCCTAATGACAAAAAAGGGATATGCACAGAAGCAGATGCATCTTTATCCCTTCCTTCCTGCTGAGCCTCACTAAGAGCGAGGTCTATTCTTTCCAAAGATATTCAAGGCAGGGATGTTTTTACAGGCTACCACAGGATGCACTACTGTGTGAACTTTCTAACCTATAAACTCTGCATTATGAAAAGGAAGTAGATTCATTCATGTGTTTGCTGAACTCCCTCAGCACAGACATAAATGATGTCTGGATACTTCTTCACTAGTAAAACACTTTCATTAGATAAGAATATAAAAGGTTCATGGAGCAGAACCTGGTTTTGTAATTTTATTTACTTGGCTTTAAAAGGGCCTGTTTATAACAGTAGTCACACAGACTATGTAGATATTGTTCTCTGCTCAAATTCCAACTAACCACACAAAAGCCTTCAGAAACTGCATAGCTGCATTAACACAGACAATGAAAATACCTTAATTATCTGTGTACTGTCAATTTCAATCAATTCTCTCAAAATCCAAAATGAACTCTAAATATTTTTCACATCATATGCAGGCCAGGAATTAAATGGCAGATTTAAAAGGAGAGTATTTATACGGTTAGACTGAAATCTTCAAGCCTAGAAAAAATGTATGACCATGAACCGCAGTATCACACAAAGAGGTAGGGAAGGTCTCTCACTCTCGGAAGATATTCTTCAAAATAAAGGCATAGTGAAAGAATTCTTCCATGGGTTCAAAAGTCATTATGATGAGCAAAAACGCTAAAAAAATTAAAAAGTTAACCCTACATTATATGTAACAATGAGAAAAAGATGAAGGGATTTAGAGATTTTCCTAGAAGCATTCTCCATGTTAGCTGGACCCAAGTGATACACAATTTTGCAGAACTCAGAACAACAAATCACTATGTTCTGAGAAGGAAGAGAGAACCACACATCAGCAAGAGTTGTGCAGTTTGTGAGACCTGGCTTAAATAAATGTAATCAAGAAGCTTACTGCTTCAGGGAGAGTAGCAGGTTCGGCAACTTTTGAGTTCTGTAGGTCAAATGAAGGTGATTAGAGCTAGAAATTAGGGTGACCTGCTCTTTCTTGGTTAAAACCTATGTCACTTGCATGGCATGTACAAGAAGAAACGTCGAGGAGTAAGAGGAAAGATAATCATTCCAAGTCTGCTACGCTTCATCTGTAATTTACATCTTGAAAATCTAGGTAGAGAATTATTTATCAAGTGTCACGTTTTACTACAAAACTCACCTCTAAGATACATATCAAAAGAACATTTCAGTTAATATTCACTATAATTACATACATGATGTTTGGCGAGTTCGATTTCAATAGCCTTGGGGTCTCCACCCACAGGTTTCTGTTCATTCAGCAAGTCTTCTGTATGCGTCAGCCATGTCAGTAACTCATCCAAGGCATGCTGGAACTGCCCCAAGGCTAACAAGGCACCTTCCAGCTTATGCTATAGTAAAAATAAAATTAACAATAAAATGGTTTCACAATGCTATTGAATTGGCTTATATTAATTAGTCACCATAATCCAGAGCCCATGCATACAATAGCATAAAAAACAGGGAGAAACAGCTATCCAGAACAAGCAGCAGCTTTATAATTAAAGTTGAGTTGGCAATTCCTCTATAAAGCCTTACATTCCAGGCTTACATTCCTGACCTTGAAAGAAGCAATGCAACCAGGGCAGAGTTAAGTTTGAAGGTTCGCTCATCAGATATGTCAGTAGTTTTTCATCACTAAAACATAATTTCAGTATAAATCTAATTTGGTGAGTGATCTTTACCTTTTCTTTGTCATGAAATGATTCAATTTAGGAAAAAAATAATACACTTCAAAGCACTGCATCTTTCAATCTCTCATTTTGATACTATATGAAAAGAACACTGAAATAGTTTAATATTAAGTTGTTGGGGTTTGTTCAAGTGCTCAGGTCAGCAGCTAATATTTTTTTGGACATATAAACATGCTTTCAACTGCTACTTAAGATGTCATCAAATAACCAAATGAGATAAATAATTCAATAGGTACTGTGGATAGAGATAAAAGGCCGTTTAAAAACATAAAAACTTCAATGAATTGTAAAATTCAAATTCTATTTTATACAGTTCTGTAATTTCCAAATTAAAAGGAATGTGCAAATTAATATAAACATTAAATATAACAAAGACCTTTTCACAAAAATCTAAGGCAGCTTATTTACCTGTCTACTTATAATTTTTTCTTCTAGGCTCTCCCACAATATTTTGAGCTCTGAGAGAGGGTCTTGAACAGTGTGCTTGTCACTCTCCTGTGTTACCTTCTTCAGCAATAGTTCTGCCTGATGGTTCAGTCTTTCCATTTCTATCTGCTGCTGATAAGCTTCAGTCTTAAATTGCTATGGCAAATACAAAAAGAACACAAATAAACATATCACAAGTAATTCTATGATTCGATGTTCTAGCTCTTGTGATTGTAACAGTATAATGCCTTAAACATCAAATGGAATTATTCTTCAAAAGAACTGAAAGCAAGTTTCCTTTAGTAAAACATGCAACTTGTGCAGCAATATGAATACAACCTTCAGACTTATGTTCTTCTGAACTATGTAAGGTCATAATTCCTTTGTAACAGACAAAACAGCCTGCCCACAGCTGACAAAATCTACAAGTGAGCAACAAAACCAAGAACATTCTCTGATTGTTACACATCCCTGCCTTTTAAGTATCTTGTATCAGCCTACCAATGTCAGGAGCGTGCTCAGTCACAGATCCAGATTCATGCAAATGGGTTTTTAAGTTAGCCTGAAATTTTTATTTTCACCTTACTCATGTATTGGGAATGTCACCACCTGTGCGAGCATTTAGGTAAAGCCCACAGTGGCAGAAGCAATGCTTTGGAGCACTCTCAGAGCCTCAAAGAAGCTGTTCATGTTAGAAACCAGAAAACATAAAGGTCATAGCAAAAGAACGCTGTACATAATAACTTTATAGCTTTTGAAAGAGAATTACTGATACTACAAGTATTTCTGGGCTAACAGAATGTATTAAAAATAAAATGTAATCTCACCAGAATTTGGTATAGATTTTAAATTAAGCACATTTTAAAATTAAAAGTTTGAAATTAAATAGTTGGAAATTTTCATGTAGATTCTTTCTTATCAGAAATTGAAAATTGCTTTTGACACTCCAAAAATACTAAACACAGAAAAATGCAGATGGAAATAAAAAGGAAATAAATTGCAGTTCCTACCTTAAGTTCCTCAGTTTGCTGCTTCACTGTCTCCAGATCTGTTCCAACTGGGGACATAGATGCCAACTTGCTGCCAGCAATGTCTACCCAGTCAAATAATGCCTGAGAATCACAGTAAGGAATTCAAGTGTGAGCAGAGAAATACTGTCATGTTTGAAAGTTGTATTAAGTAAAGTATCAGAACTATTTTTGTTTTCATTCCAGAGAAGATATTGCTGTGCTCTTTCTCAAAGTAACTTTCTCAGCAAAAAAGTTGATTTGCAATAGAACAAATGTCAAGTATCCATGTAACAATTCTAGGAACATACAAGCTGCAAGACTGAGTTTCTATAAGTAACAACATTCTGCCAGAATTATTCATGCTGAGTAGCACTTTACTTCTTATGTAAAATTTGCAATTTTTATGAATACTCTAAGAGGTAAATACAAGACAAACTCTCTTCTACGGTTGTTTGGAGTGAAAATAGTGGGTTGTAGGTAACATATCTTAAATGAGAATCACCAGCAAATTTCTTTTGAAGAATGTTATTTATATAAGGAACATAGAACTTCCCATCCAGTGCATATTAGGTAGTGAAGGACCATAACTGAGCTAGAATTAATCTCCATAGGCTAATGCATTTATACCTTTAAAAAAGAGAAATTATGTCTCCCCAGTTCTCATGCTGTGGGTATTTCTTTTGCTCATGATCCAATGCAGAACCTCAAGGACACTTTATACAGATTAAGAACAGCTACATCAATCTGAGTAATTGAACAGGATAAAAAAAAACATCTCTGCTTTTCCTCCTGCCTGTTACATGTGGAGATACCATTATGGAGAAAGGCTTAGGACAAGTTGTTGGACTTGCTCACTACTACACAGCCGCCTAAGAAAAGGAGAACTACCCTCAACATGCTCCACAGGATGAAGCAGCTGCAATTAACAATCTGTTTATGATACTCTTCATATTGCCTCTTGAAATGAGTGTAAGAAGGCATTCAAATTCAATTCTTTCACAAAGTACCAAGCTCATAGGATGCACAATGTACAGCCACAGGAAATGCAAAGCACTTACACCAATGGCAATGTTCCTAATTGCCTAGTCAATCTCTGCACACTATGAGCATAGGAGAACTTGGTGGAAAACACTAAGTGAGGGTGCACTGCAAAACAGGCATATTGCATTATTATTGAGTGTTCTGCTGCTTGGTCTTCACCAAATACAAAACTAATTGCCCTCAATATCATGTGAAATTCTAATTTTAAAGATTTAATGAATCAAAAAAGACAGTAGTTCCACGAAGCCAAAAAAAGCCCCAACAAACTAACGAAAAAACCCCCCAAACCAACAGCACATAAAGAGAAAAGATCCTAGAATCAAAGAATAGTCTGGTTTAGAAGAGAAGACCTTTAAAGGTCACCCAGTCAATCCCTCTTGTGATTTTTTTTTTAAACTTGATCAGTTGTAGGAAGTACAATATATCTTAAAAAACCTGAAAAACTACTGGAAAATGTATCTAAAGATTTTAAAAGGGAATTATCTTCTAAAATGTTGTGACAGGATAAATTATACTGAGTAGAATGGGCCAGCAACATTATGTTAATAATATTTTTTGCTTAAAACATGCAAACTTAAATATTTGACTTAGTAAAAAGGTGGAATAAAATTCATGTTCTTTAACAGTCCTCCAAAAAATTAGCAGCAAGTATACGGAGCTCTAATCTGTTCCTTTCAGACCATGAAGACGTGTCATATTTTCAGCTTACCTAGCATGTGAAGCACCGGCTACCACAAGAAAATGTGAGCAGGATTACTATGAATATGTGGTGTCAGAAAACGTCTGCTCTTACCAATAAACAAGGAGACATTAATTTTTAATCTAAACACAGTGTAATATATGGACATGAAGAAAACATACGTGAAGAAAACATCCCAACAGACTTAATCTTTAATGCAAACTCCCCCCCATTCAACAAACTAACCCCAACCAATCTTGAGAAAAAAATACCTACTAAAGAAAATAGTCACTACAATCAGAGTGATACATGATTTGTCACCTACCTAATCATATGACATTTTTTACTATAACCATGTTAAACCCTGTTGACTCTAGATTTGGTTAGGTATATCACATCATCTTACCTGCAGTCCATCTTGGTATTGAACAGCTGCCTGCATAGCTTCAGCTAGCTTATCCACCCGTTCTTTCCATGTTTTGTTTAGGGCATCCCAGGCAGAATTCAGCTGCAAGTAAGTGTAATTTACTCCAATGGACAAAAGAATTTTACTGCTATATAATATGAACTTATTCACTGATCAATAACACCAATAAACTAAGCATGAATAATTCATATTCATTCCATATTAACACATTCTCCCTACCACCACATAACTAGTTTTCTTCAGAATTCCGTAGAGGGTTTGGATTACAAAAAGCTCTAATCTTCAATAATGATTAAATATTTTTATTAACATAGAAATTGTAGTTAAGAGAGGAAATACTACTAAATCATTTGGAGTAACATCATTACAATAAAAGTAGCTTAAAAGAATCATACATTGCTGAACATGAGAGAAACTAAAAGTACTTTGTAGTCATTCAAACAGGATTGTCTCTGTTAAAATGTCTCACTGGGCATAAACCAGATATATCTGAAATTTATTCTAGCACAACTTTTGCAAAAAGTAGTCACCTACCATATTGATCAGTGTGTATTTTTATTTAAAAAAAATAAAATTTGTCTTTTACAAAAATTCCAAGCTATATATCAATGAAATAAAACAGTCTGTACTTTCTAATATGATCTAAGATTCATTTACCCAAAAGGCAAAACGTACTTTACCATAAAAGCTGCTTATTGCCATAAAATTTTTGTTTCTAAAATTTGTTGGGGATGTGGGGGATATACCCATTTCAGCTGAACAAGCATCTGACATAACAGACCTAAGCATCTGCATTTCCCATACCTCATCTATACTCTTGTTGACAATAGGTTTGTCAGGCTCTCCACAAGCAGCTCTAAGTTCAGAGCCAAGGCTCACAACTGTTTCTAGTTCCTCTTGTAGTCCATCAATTTCTTCTTTAGCAGCCTACAAAGAGAAAAAAATCCAACCCTGCTAACATGAAATTTAATAATATATGTACAATTTTCTTTCAAGATAGAACACATCAGGATTCCACCTTGGTTTTCTTTCAAGTCACTTCACGTACAATTGGATGCTTAAAATACAAGCATCCCTTTGCAGTGTCAGAGTGAGATCAGCTGACATCAGTCTAAATTGTAACAATGGCTTGTGATATCATTTTGCATGAGATGGAAAAAATAAACAGGAAGTTTTAAATTAGATTTCTTTAATCAGACTGTCTTCTTTGTCAGAGTTTATCATTCAACCTTTAAATCTCTAACTAGCAGTATAAATAATTACAGGCTTAGAGGATAATTCAGAGAGCATAATATATTTGTACACCTTTCATTTAGATGTTATATATTACTCAAGGAATCTAAAGTATGTATAACTTTTTAAAGCCCCAGTGACATAGTTATTATATACATGTTTATAAACAAATAAGGAAATATAATAACAAGCACATGTTGCATGCTTATTGCAATTAAGCACTGATACATGCTATTTACTGTAGACTCTTGAGATATCATTACTGTAAATTTCTATGCAATTACCCCTCCTGGTCTTTAAAAAATAATATATTCTCCTGTGGTATTTCATAACAATTGTGTTTTTCCTCTGCATACCATAAATAAAGTACTTCAAATCAACAAATTACTTTCTACTGACCTCTGCAGCCTCTTGCTGTTGTTTGACTACAGATGGGTCAATTCCAGGTCCCTCCAGTTCTCGAATGAAGTCCTGAGTATCTTTAATAGTAGCTACAAGAGCCATATGATCACACCAAAACTTTTCAGCTAGTTCCATTACATCCAACAGTTTGGCCTCCCTCTCCTCAGTCAAGGTCTGGATGTCTTCCCAAATTAGGACCATTTGGTCCAGTTTATCTTGAACAGCTAAACAACAAAGAAACTAGATTACTACCTTGGCAAACAATTCCTGGTCATAAATCTCTCTACAGTTCTACAGCAAAAACATATGAGTACATTTTAAAATTTAGACTCTAAAATGGTTTCTTTATAGGACTTCTTATAATGTTAGGTAGAAACAAACACCATGGCCTTTTAAAATAAAACAAAGGTCATGTCCACAATTAATTATTGCAAAAGAATGCTTTGCTTTTATAAATCTTTAGCAGCTTCTTCAGGAGAACACATTCCCCAGACTAGCAGTCATCAGAAATGAAGAATTTTACATGCTGCAGCTTTCTACATTTATACTATATGAAAGTTTCCTCCGTCTACTACCTTTAGCAGATATATCCTTATCGGTGCCTTCAGAGCGAGCAATCATTTCCTCCCCTCTCTGTTTAAGTGTCTCATACACTGGCTGAAGTTTTTCCAAATCCACAGATACATTCTTATTTTCACTGATTTGCTCTTTAATCTTCTCAACCTCTGCTGAGATTGAAGGTGGCTGCCTCAGACGTTCAACTATGCGTTTCAGACTCTCTAGAGTTGGATCTATCTTGTCATGAAACTGGGAGAGTGGTAAAGGACAGAAAGAAGTGGCAGAGAAATTAGAGAAAAACCCAACCAAACCAAAACAAACAAAAATGCATCTGAAATTCTTTGGGAAAAATACTTTAAAATTTACATCTCTAGCCAACATATATATGTACAACTTGCAATGACTCCCTTCTGGCTCTTTTAATATCTAAATTATAAAAGTGACCTTGCAAAATGGTACCTCCTCTCAAAATTAAGAATTTTACTATAAAGTTTGCATTCAGTACTGAGACACTCCCTGTGAAGGTACTATTTGTATGGCAGAATCTACTTGCATTTAGTCCTGTGTAATTCATAAAGTGGTTGATAGCTTATTTTAGGGAGAAATGGCTTTCTGATTTCATCATTTTAGGAAGATATTTGTCTTACTATTAAATACATACATTTTTCTGTTAGGACCAACATACTGATACATAACCAGCTTGGTATGTAAGGTCATTCAAAAAGACATTTCTTAGTGGCCAGGTGGTCCTTGCTTATGCAGTAGTAAAGATATGTTATGTTGTGCAACTAAAAGCACACAACAGAGTATATACAACTCATTCCTGTTTGACTGAGCCCAGGTAGCTGCTCAGAAACTCAATAACAGCTATGTTAATATGGTTCATTCTTTGCACAGGTCCAAAGTTAGCCTCTACTATATGTTTTTGGATTCACAGACATTCCTAAAAATCTCTCACCACCATGCCCCTTTTGAATGAAGGAAATCAATAAATCCTGGGTGCATTTAATGACACTCCAGACAACATTTGGGAAACATGTTAGAAAGAGCACAGCAAAAAAGATTACCTGATGTGAACAAATAGCTACATCCTTTCTAATCTAAGGAACGCAGGCAATATAAATGTAATTACTTTTTCCCACCATACAACCCACTTCAAATCAGACTTTCTGACTAATGTTATGGGACTCAGTGTTTTTGTTAGAAGTGTGAATGTCATACAAGCCAGCAAAATGTGTTATGAAAGGTAAGTGGCCTCCCCACATTCAAGACTTCTGAAAAACTGAACATGGCAACAAAACCTTACAAAAATGATAAAAACAAACTAAATTGGCAACATTCAGGTCTAATTTTAGGACACATTACATATTAAGTTGTCAGTGCATTCACAGGGCCTCCTTGCACTCAATCTCAATGAATGAGACAAACTGTTTTAGAACTTAAAAGGAAGAAAATGTAAGTCATGACAACCTCTCATTCAGTTCCATATATTATGCCCTTCTTTTGATACATAATGCAATTTAATATAATTTAAAACCTGACGACTTAAATAATTATTCTTCAAGGAATGTCTAGACAAACATTGACACAGACATCATAGTACAGAGCTGTGATAATATATATTTACGTATCTTAATAAAAAAGATTATATATAATTACATTCTGTAGGCATTAGAATGTTTTGCTTTGCCTTCTGCATATATATTTAGATAGATAAAACGAATCATAAAGTACTGCATAAATAATTAAGTATTTTCTCAACATTTGATTATATTTTAGGTGTTACCAAAGAATGCACTTCTAATTCTTGCTTTCTGTACTTAGCTAGTACATGTTGATGTCTATCACATACAAAACAGGGACTCGAATACTAAGTAGTATCTTAACTTTCAAATGGGCAGCTCCAAATATGGGATCAAGCACTTATGGTATAGAAAAAACACATGTTCTAAATAATCAGGTATCTTTCAGAGGTACGAATAAGAAAGGTGTTTAGAATGTATACACAATTTATATATGTGTATGTAAAAAACATACAATGCCTATAACCAGGCCAAAAGCAGGATGACATCTGATGTCACTTATTTTTGCCTCATGTTCTTAAATTTTATCTCCAGGGGCTAGGAATATGACATTAAGTATAATGACCTGGCAGAATCTATTTAGAATGTATACTTGATAAGCACTTCTAGGTGTATTTCTTTACTTAGTACTTAAGATCTTAACAGAATATAGCACAATTTGCAGTGAACAAAGGGGGATTTCCTAGTAAAAATACCAGTATAGAGCAAAATATTTTTATTCACGTTTCTATATGGGTTTATGTACAAAGTTTTACTGAGTTCTTTTCTGAATTTGGGGTTGAGTAAAAGAATTTCAATGTGCATTTAATGACCGTTAACCCAATATTTAGCAGTCGCTAGAATACGACACCTGGCAACCCTCCATTTAGGTTCATTTCACAGGCTGATGAAGCTGAAGATGTTGCACTTGTGGCCTTGCTCTAAATTTTCTGCTGATAATATTTTGTGAGGACTAACTTTGCTTGTAATACTTTTCCATACCAGTTCCAGCATTTGTTACATTAAGTTCTTTTGGGTGTGCAGTGAAGAGCAAATGCTACTACCACTGCTACGCTACCCTCTCGTTCCACTGGTAACTCTCTGCTAACTTCAGCTGCCAATTTCTAGAAATAACTATATTCAAATTAGCTGATCAAAAGTGACACTCGTACCAAAAAAGCATCAGCTACTAACAGATCAGTATGAGAAAATGAATGTGAAAATAAAATCCCACATTTTGAGACTTGATTTTTTTACTTAAAAATTAAGCAGCTATAACATTTTTCAACTTCTACAAAGTCATAATACTGACCAATGTATTCAATTACAACCTCCTGAGAAATAGAAAAATCAATGTCATTAGCAGAGATATGAACATTCACAGGCCGTTAGGCTGAAAAATCTAGATGAAACAGCAGTTTAGTCTTAATATATACATGCAAGATGACAATGTGTATTTTTCCATTGAATGGACCCAATTATATTTTAAACTTAAATTGGTACCTGGGTACACTGAGAAATGGCTTCATCCAGTGCCAATGCTCGCTTTTTGACATCTTCCTTAATTTTACTGTAAAGGGTGTCAGCTGCCACATATTTCTCTTGAATAGAAAAACCTTCTCCTGGGCTCAGCTCCAGCAACTGAGGCCCCGTTTTGTTCATCTTATCTATATGAGGCTTGTGCTCAGCGATCAGCTCACGCAGTTGCTATAACAAATGAAACAACTTATCAGTTTCTTAGGCTTGCACCACCACATTACAATTGTCCACACTTCCAACACATCCAGCTGGCAAGAAATTCTAAACAAATACCCTTCATCCTAATGTAAAGCAGAAATAAAGTTAATGACTGTTTTGCCAGAGATTGTTCCCATTCCAACACAAAGTTATCCGGGCATAAAACACCAGAATTAGAGACACTGGAAATGTCTGTGCAATACTCTGGTAGGACAAATGATTGCAGGTAAAATATAAGATGCTAACTATGCATATGATGGTAATAACAGACATTGCCCATCGTATTTAGTACCTATAATGACAGAAATGGCAGCAGTATTCCAGACGTGGGTGTAACACCATCACATCTATACTTTTCATGTTGATATTGGTCACTCGCTGCAAAGCCTTCATTGAGGAAGATCACAGAAAGAGGTACTGGCATTGCAAGAAAATGAGTTCAAATTATCCTTGATTTAAGAAGAGGAAATCAGCACAAGGGAGGGTCAAGGCA
Organism: Formicarius rufipectus; assembly: GCA_013399695.1. Lineage (NCBI taxonomy): Eukaryota > Metazoa > Chordata > Aves > Passeriformes > Formicariidae > Formicarius > Formicarius rufipectus. Next base: position 270,599 of record VXAU01005851.1, read on the forward strand.
ATCAGTGAAAGGACAAAAGGACATGGAAGGGTGACCAGTAGAGACCTATCAACCTAGTTTAGCAGTCTCTGGTCACCGGACCGCTCCCTCTTCATAACAACACTATTATTCAACTGACACAATGTTTAACAAGTAATTAGGTAAGAGAATTAAATTTGACCTCAGTTGTCTACTCCCTCTCATCGTCCATCTCGGAAATCAAAACTGTGCCAAAGACTGAGCAAAAGCTTGTGGAAGCTAAATGTCACACACTGTCTTCCAATTTGTCTAAGGATTTCAGAGTTTCTTCCTTGCACTCACAGAACTGACAAAAGGGAAAGAGGTGGGGTTTTTTGTTCGTTTGTTTGTTTTTGTGGGAGTAGCCCCATCATTCCCTTGTTTTATTTACTTTTTCATATTTTCCCTCTCTTTTCAGGAAAATCCCACTGTCTTTCAAGGCATTGCTCCTCTCAGTGCCATGAACGTCATGCATTTCTATCCTATAGCCCCTGTGCAGCGACACGGGAAGCACATGCTTCTGTTCCTCCCAGCTCAGAGTTTGTTTAAATTAATGAAGACACAGAAGAGGGCCTATATCAGTCTCAGTGTAAATAAATTCTCTTCTCTTCAACTACAGTCTTTTCCTTAAAAAGAAATCCTAATACTGGCTTCCTTCCTTGCTCCTCCCCCAGAAGAGCAGAAGTTGAGAAGACTGAAAAGACAGTGACCACGACTCTTCACAGTCCCACATTGGCCAAACAGCAATGAAAATACAAACTCCCCGATTATAACTACTTACTTTGAATGTAACTCTATTTGTATACCTTGCCACAAGAAAAATAATGATGATTAGCAGAGAAGAGAAAAAGGAGCACAAAGAGACAAAATGTGACACAAGGCCACAGGAGAGGTACGTTCCTGGGTCCAAACCTTATGCTAATACTCTGCCCACAGCTCATTTCAGAGAAACTGACTGCATGTTACTTGCACAGAATCAAGTCTATGAATTCCACAACTTGCAACAAAGATAGTTATCAGTAAATATATCAGGACAGAAATGTTATCAATTCACCCTGAGAACAGTTTGGGTTTTTTTCTTATTTTTAACAGAACAATGAAAGATTTGGTCTTCTCCATGATCTACTATTGGGTAAACAATTCAGTAAACAAGGGTTTAGGAGCAGATTAAGTGTTAAGAGTGCCTAACATTAATCTTCTATTTAACAAACAAATCTCAGCTAATGGCATAGCCCAGGGAAAACGCAAAAATAGAAGCTCATCTGAAAGGCCTCTCAAGGAAGCAGGATGATTAAAGTAGATGAGGAACAATCCAGCAAGTAAAGCAAGCATGATATGGTTCACGGTGACTTTTTAAACATGAGTTTTTAAAGCTCATGTTATATAGCTAATCTTAACAGAACATGTTTGTTCATTCTGGACATAATAGGAAGACAAATGAGCAAACCCAGTGTTTACTAGTACATAAGAGTGGCACATTTCATTAGCTGGTCTCAGAGTAAACAAGACTTTGGAGCCAGGGTTCATCCTATCTAACTTGAGTCACTTAATTGAGGCAGCTAAAATAAAAAAACACCCTTATGCTAGCAGGGAGAGACAGGTATCTCCAGTGGCCATACAGGTTTTGCATCTGCCAAAACATGCATGAGGTTTTAACCTCAGTGGGATACGTCTGATTCCATGTGAGAGTAGTAGTAGAAATACACTAATATTTATCCCAGCTGATTATATATCCATGTAAGAGAGCCCATACAGTGGCCAGTCTACAACACTGTCGCCTCTATTATGTGATGTTATGGTAAACAATTATTACACAACGAATATTCTTGACATGAGAAATAATTATGGGATTGGATGGAAGCCAACCAATCAGTTTCTTATTCTCTAATTCTCCATCTTCCTGATTCAGGTAAGTTTAATTTCAATGTTACCAACAAAATGAAAGCCAAATTTTTTTATAAGTACATAAGACCAACACAAGTGCATATCCATATAAAGACTGTACTCTCCTTTTTTCTCCTTGTTCCAATATCCCATGTATGTTCTTTCTGTTTATAGGTTTAGTTTGTTCCAATACTAACATTAACGTGCACATTTAAATATACTTCTTAACTAATAACTTTTATATTCTCAGTTCTTTCAGTACAATGGCAAGTTTTCTCTCCTTTAGCCCTCATTTATGCTTATAGATTGTTTGTTGCCTTCTCCAGAGACTCTTGTGTGCCTGCAGAGTTTGGTAAATAGTAGCAAAAATATATTTACTTTGTATTATTATTTAAATAATATTTTCTTCAACAGAAGAATATCTGTTTGGGTTTTAAGCACTTTGCAGAGCACTTCACAGTTTCAAGCAAAATACTTTCTGGGTTTTGATGCTTCGTTTTTCAAAACTGGCAAAATGCTTACCCTGTGTTCTTCTTGCTGTTGCTTTAGAGTTTCATATTCAAGGGCTGGCGCAGGAAGCTGAGAGATGATCATTTCTGTTTCAGTTAACCAAGGCCAAAGCTCTTCATAAGTCTCCCAGAACTGGTTAACCAGGGACTGAGCCCGTTCCAGCTGGAGATTTCTCTCTGAGTTCATTTGACAGACTGCATCATATTTCTGTAGGAGGCTTTCCATTTTTTTCTGCAAAATAAAATTAATTTGCAAAAGCAATGTATATTTTTCCATGCGTCTGCTACCTTAATTTCTAAAGTCTTTGACAATTATGGCACCAATTCACAGTGAATCAAATTTTAATTTTGATAAGGTTTTTACAGTATCAGTGTTTAAGGAGGATAGAACCGGTAGTGCACCCGATCAGAACATGGCAGAGTACTTGCAAAATATTTAGAATATATTTTATGATACTGATATTTACAAATAACACGTTGCTGACAGGGCTTCCAGTCAAGCTGCAATTAATCTGACTGCAGATCTTAGCCCCAGTTCCTTACTGCAGACGCTTATCTTTCATGACACTTGGCAGAAACTGAGTTTTCCACAGCATTTCCAAATCAAAGCAGTATGAACAATACACAAAATCTGTTGGGCTGTTGGGTTTGTGTTTTGGTGTTTTTTGGTTTTGTTTTTTTTTTCAATCTGGCAAGGGAATAGGATATACTGTTGTGCCTGTAGTTCACAAACTTGCAACAGAAACCACAAAATATTATTTTCCAGGTTAGCATATATTACTTAATGAGAATGTATTACCATTAACAACACAGATAATAGTGATAGATCTGTAAGTTTTTAAACATTAAAAATCTACTGTATTTGGGCATGTGATAATAAAAGAAAGTCTACATTCTCCTGTGGATGACTGCCCATGTTATCATGTTTATGAAATATTATATGTGACAATGCACATAAATCCTAGCCTTGGAAAAACTAGATATATAAGCAAGCCTTTCAATGTGATGTAAAGAACTCTTTTTTGGCAGAACTAGCTATCCTTTCATTTGTTACATCTTGCACATAAATTAAGAGATGCTATCCAGAGGACAAAACATAATCTAACACACAAGTATTTTTAACAAACAAAAATATTTAATGGAGACTCACACAAAACTGTTCTCCCTTATGACTACAGTTTCATATACAGAACATCTCTTCTATTTTAAATTCACTTAGGAGCAACTCAAATTTATTCCGAGATCTTGCAGCAGAGGACAATTACTGAAGCATTGTTGTTCAAGGAGGGTAGTCATTGGAAGGACTAAATTTACACAACATATCCAGCCTCACTGCAATTCAGCAAAAAAAGCTCAACCACACAACTAATCCTTCTTAAATGCCAACAGCCAACACAAAAAATCCATCTGTACATGTTTGCAGGCCCAACACTGGGCTCTCTGTCAGTGTGTGTAATAAACAAAGGCATAAGAATGCCTTTCTTGGGCTGTGACAGTCAACAGGATGGAATAATCTTGGCAAGCAAGGTCTACACGGAAATCAGCAGAAATGAAAGTGAAAATTCACACAAAGGTGCACAGGTGAATCCAGCACAGAACCCATACACCCAGAGCGACACTGACCCAACAGAACTCGGAAAATAAACAGTCAGATTCCACACACCATCCCAGATGACTAATAAGTCTTCACTCCACCATCTATAGGCTTAAATACTATTTACCACAGATGAAGATGATAAATGGGACTCCAAATTAGTGTCAGGTAATGAAGCAAGTACACAGCATTTGCTCTTTGAACACCCTAAAGGAATGAGACTGACATGCAACAATTTCCTCCAGTACTACAATCCTCAGACTAGAAGCGACTGTAATTAATGCTTTTTTGTTAGTATTTCAAAATAGACACCATAGAAATACTTATATTCATACACTGTCTGCATATCTACCACTGTAGCTTCAACTTCAGGAATTTTACCTTTATCATCTGTTTCTCTTCTTCGGTGCATGTTTTCATAATCTTATCCCCAGATTTAACAAGTTCATCTATAGTATCTTTGTGCCTTAAAATCTCCATGGTAAAAGCCTTGAAATACAATAAAAAATTAGTTAGAATAATTTTTTTTAAAAAGTATATGGAGCAAAAACTGGGGTTTGAAGTGCATTAATTATGATGGACTGAAAATTAAATCATGCCAGTACATTTTCTAGATGGAGAGTGTGCCAGCCAATAATTAACATGACAGTTGGAAACGTATTTCTTTTACCTTTTGAACTTGCAGCTGAGCTGTGGTCTGGTCTTGCTCAAGCCTAATATCACCCAGAGACATCAGTTTCTTTTCTGTTTCTGCAATCCAGGCAAATTCAGCATCAGCTGCTTGATCAAACTAAATGAGGGAGAGATGTGAATTAGTTCAGCATTTCTATAGACATGAAATTAGAATAACTATTTCAAAAATTTTAAAGAAGATTAAAGAGCATACTTCTGAATTGTTAGAAAGATAACTGCTCACTTTACATCTAAAGTTTTTATATAAATAAAAGATAAAGCCCAAAGTGATTCTGAGGGATTGTAATATAAGCATCTTAATTCATAAACCGGACAAAGCAACAGAAGCAAATACTTTTTACCAAAGCTTACAGCTCTCTAACAGTCATAAGAAAGTAAAAAAGGGTTATAATCCAGAATTATAACTAGACTGTTTATTTTCATTTTATTCTACTTTCACATATCCTTTCCATCTCTGTGTTTATTATTACTGCTAGCGTTGCAATTATCCTGAGACACAGAAGTTTGATGTTACCCTATTAATCTGAAGAGCTGCTTTGGTACTAAATGATCAAGGCAAAACAATCACGGTTCAACTAAGTCAGGGTTATAACCTCACTGAATTCAGACAAGGCAGGATTTAATCTGAAACTAGACCTTGGATTAAATGCAAAAACTTTTTTTGAGCATTTGGGTGCAGCATCCCTTCCTTTTCCTGAAAGATTAACTTCTGACTACAATTAGTCAGCATTTAAATGTTTCAGAAATTATCTCAAAGCACTAATGTAATCAGTGGAGTTAAAGGACCTATTTCTTACTAATTTCCAAAGAAGAGCATGAAAAGGAACATGTGGGGATCTAATTCTTCTGAAACATAAGCCCAAATTAAAAGAAAAAAAACCCAACACAACAAAAACATGTGTTCTCTCTTCAGATCAAGTTCATAGGCGTGCATCTCAACACACAGATGTTGCAGCTCAACCAGGGCAGCTTGGAACCTGAGTCATAGCAAAATATTACATGGATGTATCAGATGAACATTGTAGAAACTACTAAGAATTTATTTTTTGAATTAGTTAAAACTCTGACCCTCAATGAAATTAGCTGAACATTAATATGGCCTGAGTTACTGTACAAGTCTATGAGGACATTTTAGGTCAGAAGCTGCTATGTGAGTTGTTGATACCCACATTTTCTTCAGAAGTCTTTCTAAACACTCTCAGTCACACTTGTCTTAAATATGCTGGTCTGCCCCTTTATGGCTGTAGACTATGACAGCTCTGCTCCTTAACATAGCTGGAGTTCACTTTAGTCACTAAATCACACTTGTCTTAGTGGTTAATCATGAATTCCACAAAAACAAAAGAAGTGGTTCTGAAATTTCATTCTTTATGAGTCAATCTTTTTCAGTCTTTATAATCCATTCGCTACAACAAAGAGCATAACATTCTTTTTCTCTATATCTCATTTCTCACTTAAAGTAACAGAGTAAGTTTTGCCCTAAATATTGTGACTTCCTAATAGAAAGGTGTGTTCTGAAACAATCAGTATTAAAACCACTGATGCATGAAGCACATGCCTCATTGGTATTTAAATCCTAGTTTTAGAAACTGCAGTTCACAACCAAGCTCTTCAGAAGCCCATCTATTTATGACATAAATGGAGAAGATAATTTCAAATTTGTTAGAATTACAAATTAACTGCAGTGTGACTAGCTGGTATCCAATATTTATGAGCATGTAAGCAATATTGGGAAATATTTAACAGAAATAACAAAATCAAGGCACAGCAGTGAAAATTCTAGGTTAAATAGCATCAAGAAGGAACAGAATTCTGACCTGTTTGCCAAGGGTAATTTGTAATGCTTAAAAACATTAAGGACTATAAAGCATAAAATTGGTACACTCTCTGAATCCAAAATTTGAAATGTTTTCTTCCCATTATGCATGACAGTTACTTACGAGACCTTCAGTCCCTATAAAATTATCTACTTAATCCAGATCTGGTTTAACCAAGCATAGTTCATGGCAGTACTTTTTCTTCTAACCATGACTGACTTATGAATGCGGTGATGCTGTGACTTGCTCCATGAATGCTTTATAAAGTATTCTATGGCTGCTTTAGAGTGACTAACAAGTGAACCAAAAAAGTAGAATATGACCTTGAGAATCTACGTAGTACTCCTTCACCAGGGGACCCCAACCAATGCCTTCAGTACTGAGAAATGAAAATTAAATCATGTAGCTAAATTTATGCCTAAAATAAGCCTATCCATTTGAGATCATTTTGCCCCAGGTACCTCAAACCCAGGCCATTCCATTAGTCTATTAAGCCTTCCAGCTTCCACTCACAACATGAAGCAACATGCTTACTGCCTGTATAGCTTGCTGCATTTCTCACCTTGGGCCAGTAACATCTAGGCCAAACCCCACACTATTCCTGCTGAATCCCTCTATGTGTTCAGCAGCTTTGTCCTCCACCCAAAACTTCTTTATAGTATAGGCACTTGAACAAGTTGGAACAGGACAAGCTTACAGAGCTCCAGCTTCCCCAAAAACGCTTTTTATTTTGTATGGTCTAAATGGAAAGTGGCTTATCCTTCACTGGATATACATTTAGCCACCTGATATTTACCACACAGTGTAGTGAATAGGAGTTTATTGCAGTGATGGGAGCTGCCTGAAGTGGAGGTTAGGGGTATGCAAGATGAGGGTGCAATGTGCCCTTGCAATATTAGGTAGTGGAATAGCAGCTTTGGACTTTTCATGCCTGGACCTGAAACTGCTGAACTTGTGCTAGAGGATGCAACATACGCATGGAATTCAGAAAATGTGAAAGAGAGCCAAAATATACTCTCCTATCTCACACTTACCACTCAAAAAAAAAAAAAAAGCTGTCATTTTTGAGGATTTGGTTAATGAGACAAGATAATATTCACAGCAACCTCCTTAAAAAGAAGCAAGAAGCTATTTTTAACCTTAGTTAGCAGAAAATATGAATTACAGCCAGTATCTTCAGTCAGCTTTCAGCAAACTTCAAAATGATCACACATGCTTTTTCCTTGTCCTGTTACAACTGTTTATGGGAACTATTATCAGAAAGAGAAATCTCCACCAGTATTTTTATGCCTGAACTGTAGGCAGACAGTGGGAAATTATGTTTTCACAATGCATTTATAAGCAGGCTTCAATATGAGACTTAGTGATGAAATCAGATCCCAGTTCTCAAAATGTACCCACATATACTTCTGCTTGTATAGAAAGCTCCACATATTAAATAACTCCATTTTTGAGCTCCAAGAAGAAAAGCACTGTAGATATGAATACAAGCAATTCTTATTTAAATTCTCCACTACAGCTTGAATAAGATCAGTTGTGTAAAGTGCAGAGGAACTAGACAATGAGTTGATGCTAGAAGGTCTGGTAGCTCTAGCAACATCATTGCTGTATCCAGTAAAGTTGGCTCAGGATGTGGACTATATTTTACATAAAACAACATGATTTACAAAAGACACAGGCCATTCAGTTCTTACTTAAGAAAACTTCCACCCAAGAAGCCACAGAAGGTATTTACAGAAATTTCAGCTAAAATACTGATGTTTGCATCAACAAAAAGACAGACATCTACAACAGTGTACAGGTTGACAGAGGTCAGACACTCACACCTTAACAGTGGAGTCCTGCTTCGTTCCAACGGGTCTTTTGCTGCTCAAGCATAATTATCTTTTGGTAACATTACTAAAGGATATCTTTTGTTCAATTTCACATGGCCAGAGACTGTTACAGCCCCAAGAACAGTTTTCAGTACCTGCTGAGATCTCAGGATGGCAGCATCAATCTCATCCACCTTGTGAGAGATTGTGTCACTCACTAATCTGTAACGTTCGTTGTCTTCTGTTATCATCTTGTCAAGCCCCTCTCTGGCCCTCCACGGCACCAGCTCCAGGAAGGCGCTGCCAACTTCATTCAGAGTGTCCAGTAAGCCTTTGTTGTTCTTTGCTTCTTTTTTCAACTCCTGAAAAAGGTCATTTAAAACAATTAAACCATTTAAACAGGGCAATATATGAAGAGAACAAACACAGTTTGCACATTTTTTCATTCTATCAACTACTCCCTGAGGCAAGAACGGAAATGTTTTCCACACAAACCAAAGGGATAAATTAGCATACTTATTTTCAGCTAAGCTGTATTAGCTTTTTGATACTGTAAGTTGTTTGACAGTTGGGTGATTCTTAAAAGGCATTTTCAACAGAGTTTATCCTAAACATATTTCTCCAGTCAGTATGACAGTATGAAATTCTTTGTAATTTTGTAAGAGTTGTTAGTACTTCATGAAGCATTCAAAGAAAGTAAAACTAATGGATGGTTGCAAACTGCAACTCTGTAAGGAACTAAATAACCAGCAAGTGAAATCAGCATGCACTACAGCAAAGTATGATTAATTCAAGTGATTTCTTAAAGCAACAATGACTGGATTAAATTCCAAGCACATACACAAACAAACTAGTTTTTACCTTTATAGATCTCCCTACCCTCCACGGTTTCATTTTTTATATGTAAAAAAAGAAATTTTATGTATTTTTTTTTAAGCTTCTTCCCTCAACATTTTCCATACCATGCAGTTTACACTACATTTGTTCTTTTGAAATAAATATTTTTTTAAACAAAATTAGTAATACATATTTAAAACTACGACTTTTTTATACTTTACAGGATTTTATCCATGCCGCAGCTAAAGAACCAAAATAACTTTCTTTGACAACTTATGAGTTTTCCCAGTATTAGGTAGCTCCTTATAAAACATGGAAATGTTGTGCTTCTCCTGTGCTAAAAATAAAACTCAGCCCAGTTTCATAAGTTATTATAACAGATGACTCTAGAAAGGGAGTTTGATTTTTAACTACTGTTACATTTAATCAAGCGATCTGATACCAACATTAATTATTCAAAAAACAACTTCCTGTCAAATATAAGTTAACACAAAACCTTGCTAAAATCACAGAACAATAAATATTTCACAGGTTCTAAAACCTACTTTTTGTCTTTCTTGTACTTGACTTAATTCTTCACCCTTTGGTATTTGAGTTTCATATGAGAGTAATTCCACTTCTACTTCATCAAGCCATTTGCAGAGCTGCTCGTGAGTTGAGTGAAGTTGACCTGCAAGCTGCAGAGCCTGCTCCAAAGTCTTGGATACATCAGAACTCAGTTTCATAATGTCTTTGTATCTCGCTTTAATGCCTTCCAGCTTATCTTGTACAATTACAACTTCATCCCCTAAAATATCAGAGGGATGTTATTTCCCAAGATCACAAATATTACAAAGAACAACAAAGAAAAAGGAAAAAGGGCACCAAATCCCAAACTCTATGTATTACAAAAAGCTCAGTATTTAACTTATAAAAAAACCCAAACAAGATGACAAGGTCAATCCTCAACTGTTGCAAATTACCATCACTAAAGTCCACCGAGCTACAAAGTTTACCTCAGCTCAGGATCTGTCTTTCTGTCTTTTTTCTGCTTTAATAAACTATTAAAAAGTAAGGAGCTAGATCCAATATTTAAAATAAATATTCTTTAAAAAAGGTTCCACCCTTAGATTCTCAATACTTCTTATAAAAGCAAAAAAAACTTATGAAACGGTTATTGAAAATGTGAAGAACAACAACAAAAACAAAATACTAACTAGAATTTCAATTACAGTAATATTTGACATCACCATACAACCTCCTTACTGTCCATTTGAAGAACAGTTCAAAAGGCTAAAACAAACCCCGACAATGTATTGAAATTTATTAGCCCATCCTCATGTTTCACTACAGAATATGCGTAAGTTTGGAACAGAAAAGGATAACACCATCCCCTCAAACTCATGTATATCTCAAAGGGTTCAAGAACTTTGGAAGTACTGGAAAATTTGGACAGATGTTGATCTACAAACACATCATATAGAAATGGAATGCAACTTTTCCCACAGCTTAGCTCCCATGGACGAAGTTTCCCTCTTGCACTAAAAGGTAGTTTAATATCTCGTTCATCTGTGCATGCCTGCAGGGAATTTACTGCATCCACTGCCAAACAGCCTTCCATTATGAGTAATGTCCATAACTTGCTATTAGGAAAGGAATGCAGGTTCACTAAAATAATTTTCCACTAAAAATAATAAAGGATTCAAAGACCAAATTTTCTACAGGCAAAAAAGGACTTTTGCTCACTTGCATTAACAGTAAAATTGGCCCCAAAACATAACTTGACCTCAAACCTATATTAAAATAACCAACTATAATTACTTTAACCAGAAAATATGAACAATATTCACAAGCTTCGCCTTAATTTTCTCTTAAGCATCTGTAAGTATAAGGGAAAAAAAAAAAAGTATGATAATTCATAGTTTTATGACTTCTCACCTGTAGTTTGCTTGAGAAGCTCTAAGCCATTTTGTATAGCCAAATCAACATTTTGTTTTCTAAGAAGAATCTCTTCCTGAAGATCCTAAGAGAAAAGGCCATGTATGTTAGCACAGATGTAACAAACTTTTTTTTTTTGAATAAGCATATTGACATTTTTTAACTAAACACATTAATAAAAATAAATGAAGTATGGAAACACAAATCAAATTAAAAAAAATAAAAAATAAAAAATTAACAGAAATCAAAATACCAGTAGTTCAGAGTGTTGTTTCTCAAGCAATTCTGTGCTGCAATCTTGGACAGACAATTTGTTCAGTTTATCATGGATTTCATTCAGCCAGTTCATCAGTTCAACTTCGTCCTCCCCAAAAATCTGAGCATTGCTGTAAGCTTGCTGGAGAAGTTCAGACCTGCTGTTGCTCTTCTCTTGAATGTCAATGAATCGTGCCTGAGAAGAATCTAGCTTTTCCTGCACCATATCTTTATCTTCCCTGGAGCTCATATTCTTTAGAGACTGACCAGCACTAATGGCCTGATGTAAACTCTTATTGTGAGCTACGACATCATCTTCTAGGGCCTATATTTTATTTTAAATAACGAAGAATAATGAAAAAGAAAATCAGAAAAACATAAAAGAAATATAAGTGGAACTCAATAAAACCGAACAAAAAATGATATATTGCCAACATAAATATATAGAACTCAAATTACATGTGGGAAAAAAAAAACAAAACAAAACCAAACCAAACCAAAAATCCAACCCAAAAAACCAAAACCCAGTATGGTAAAGCATAGATATTCCGCAACAGTTCTGCCAGTTGTGCTTTACAGAAGCATCTAAAAAGAGTGACAAAAGCAAGTGAGTAGTTTGTATCTTACTTTATGCTGAGCAATTTGCTGCTGCAGTTTGGAGGCCTGTGTTCCAATGGGTTCTGCATTTGCAAGCCTCTTCTCTGTGGCAGTCAGCCACTCCACCAGTGGTTCCAGAGTTTCGTGGAACTGCTGTGCCACCACCGAGATACCCTCCAGCTGACGGTTCCTATCAACATGTCAAGGCAATGGTCATTCTTTGTGATGAAGTAAGTTTGAAACAGTTTATTTAAAACAAACAAACAAACAAAACTTGAATCTTTTGCAAAAGAACAGAAATAATTCAGGCTCATTGTAGGAACCAGTCACCAAATGAAACAAATATATCCATGATACTCAATGAAAAGCAAGGTAAAGTAAAAATTAAATAAAATGTTAAAAAACCCAAACACCTCTAAAGGCTTTTTTAAACTATTTTAGCCAATATAGCAGTTTTGTTAATAAAATAATTCCATTAATACACTTTTTTGCTAAAAATAATCCAGCAAAACATTGTTTTATACCCAAGTAGGATAGTTCTCAAGTTTCTCAAGCTCACTTAAAGCAAAAACTTACATTCTATTGATTATTACACATGTTTTAAAGTTAGGTAAAGCCTTTACTGAATCAGAACATAATGTCATGCTTCCTTAGCATTGTAAAACATCTTTAAACATTTGTTCAGTGATGTGAACAGAACTATTTGACTCTACTTTTGCATCTCTTGCTCTGGATAAAAGCTCTCAATTAAGTTAGTGAGACAGTATTAATAAAACACAGAGACTTGACCTCCAAAATGGAAAAGCAGTATCAAAAACATTTCTATTTCAGATTATTGCATTTCAGAGGATACTCTTGATTAGAGGAAAGTCTTCTCTATAATCAGTACTGAACAAATGTCATTCAAGTAGAGTTTTAGGAGAAATTTGTCCTACATCAAAAACATCAAAATATTGTCTTTCAAATTAATACCTCATTCCAGATAAAATCTATGTTTACAGGTTCTTTCCAAGGTTAATAAACAAGATAGACTTGATACACTTAGCCATGGAACGCTCTGTGAAGTACGTAGCTTACAAAATCATGCTCAAATGCCCTACTCATTTCTAGAGACCAGTCAAAGAAAAATGGAGACAAGCTGGCAGCTAATACATGGCTTTGAAAAAGTTACAATTTCATTTGTAATTAAATATCATCAGCCTGGGAATATAATATTAAATTATACATGACATTAACAATTACCCCAACTAATGAGTCAGATTCCTTCAATTTAAAAAGAAAAAAAAGAAAGAAGGAAATAATGGTTTATTAGTGGTTGACTAATTAAATAATCATATTAGTATGACGTAACAAAACAGGTCCAACTAAAGAGAGGCTACCAGAAGGAATAAGAGACAGAGGTGAGTTCAGTGCTACTCTAAGCATCAACACAACCATTTGTTCTTCACTGTAAAGCTTCACTGTTCATTTTAATTCATTTTCTTCAACTTTGCAAGCCCTTTCTTATTCTCAAGTATATGTCTTTTTCAGGATACCTCTTATGCACACTTCTCTCTACTCTGAACAAGCTTTTCCGTATCAAATGCCCACCCAGAAAACATGTTCAGTAACCCTCTGAACACCACATATTCTATACATGGACAAAAAGTCATAAATGTGTATGTATTTAAATGTATATACATATGTACACATATGTATATAAATCTCTATACACAGATACTATGTGTATGTTTTTTTGTTGCTTCTTTTTTAATAAGAATCTGAATTGGACTGCAATGTCTTTGAAGAGATAGAGTTTTCTGTGTTGCCAGAATGGTCTTTTTCCTTCTTGAAAACTAAGGGACCCCAGCACCTCGCATACATCAGCAACTGACAGTATGAGGATCTGTAAGTTGCAGAAACTAATTATACAGATGACATCAAACAGAAAAAGGGAAGAATGCCCCCTCTTCATAGCAGCAAGTCACAATTTTGAAGTTCCAAGGGCACTGCATTATTATTTATTAAGTGTAAAATTTGCACTTGATTCTATTGCAGGACAAGTTCTTGCATCAAGAAACTTGCATTCTAATCAATCAACAAAGATAAAATATTCAGAAGATACGCATTTAATTAATCCTAGCAGATTGCTGCATCTTAAACTTTTTTAAAACATTTTTGTCTGTTGAAGTCACTTCTCTCCACTTTTACTTCAGAGGGCCCATTACATCAGCATCAAGACATCTGTGATATGTCTACATTTTTCTAAAACATAAAGGAATTTCAAATACCTTATTTCAGCTTTACTGAGCAATGCATCCCATCGACTATCCAGGAAACTCAACTGTTTCAAGATTTTCACTTTGTCAGCAGGCTCTGCTGACTCCGCAATTTTCTCCCCTTCACGCTTGATTACCTCAACAGTTGGCTTGCGGTCATCCAGCAACCTCTGCAGAAGCTACAGGGAAAGCAATCACGAACCAGGTTATTAAGAAACATTGTAATGATGCAAATGTAAAAACAGTAGACCTCCTGGAAATGTGTTGAAGAAACAAACCCAAAATCACAATGCCTATATTGTGATAAAAGCGTGAACAATGCTAATCATAGAGACACACACATCAACCCCTTCCCGTCCCCAACACAGGCTCATTTTACTTTCGCAATTGTTTTCCTAAGAACAGCAGTTTCACAAAGTCCAAACAACATCCCGGGTTTCTCTGGGGTAAAGATGTGTGTCACCTCAAAGTTCCACTTAACACCATTGAGGGAAACAGGCTATTTAGAGTATCTGTTACATTTCATAGGAACATTTACGAGAAAGCTGCATGCTCTTCTAGATTTGGCATCGCAAAGGTAATTTTGTTACATAGAGAGATAGGAAAACAGATTAACTATTGTATAATACAATTGAGTTCCCTGATGTAATTCAGTGAATTAATTCCTCCATGAAGAATGAAACATGCCTCTGTTTACAGTCCTCCCTTTCTCCATTCTCTGCTTGATTTGGTAATACTAACATTTTGCATGTACAGGTATCCCAACATGACAATATGTAGTGAGGATAAGTTTATATTAAATCTTTGGGTGGCATTGTGACACACAGTCCAAATACATGAACTGCATGTTTTATCAGCAACATTAGCATTCTTTTTCCATAACCATTATTAAAAATGGCTGAAGTTGATGACGCTGATAGTGCTTATACATTAACACAGGCCATTTCCCAAACACATTCCAGCTAATTACCAACAATTATCATATCAGGATCAAGAGCCAAGTATTTAAGTCCATAATCTGCAATACCACCTTGGAAGTATTACAATGAAAATTTACTAGTTTTTACTTCCTACCTTCCAAATGGCCAAACATTGGATTTATGCTTGCACTTTTTCCAGTGGACCTTTTCCAGACAAAGTTAATTCTAATCAGATCTCAGATTGCACAGTATTACTCTTTTCCTTATGTCCCAAAAGATGAGCACTTCTTCCAATTCTGGACAAAGTCCTGAACTTTGAACAGATGGCTCCTTTAAACACCTCAACACACTCCAGTGTAATATCGTACACTTGAACAGATATTATGCTTTGCCAAAGACTGGGAATTTATTCTCGTTATTCCAGTGGAAGGGGAGATATTCTGAAATAATTTCACTTACTTTCTGTTCCTGTATTTGGGCCTTCACAACTTTGAATTCAGCAGATGGTGGTTTCTGGTTAGCCACAAGTTCTTCTGTATCGATGAGCCAGCTAAGCAGAGATTCAAGGGCATCCTGAAATCTCCCACAGTGGAGGAGGGCTTCCTGCAATTGTGCAGCACGCTGGGCAACCTGAAAAAAAAGTAGAGGATCTCACCTATTCTTTTTATTTCTGTGAAATAATTAGCCAAAATCTGTAGAACATCTGTCAATATCACTAACAAATACTCTCATTTTTCTAACTATTCCTAGCAGCACTATGTCACAAATTAGCATTAATCCCTTGGGGCTGTAGATACCCAACAAAAAGAAGTTATCTCCCAGTAAATCAGTCGGCTGTAGTAATCCTTTACAAGATACTCCTATTTTATATAGCTCCAGTATTATTAAGTATAGGATGGTTGTGTTTCAGGTGGGTTTTATATTTTCCTTATAGAAAGAGTGAGGCAGGAATCCAAAACAGTAACTCTTGACAAGAGCAATAACGCCATTAATGGGAAGAAAAACTAGGAAAGGAGAAGGCAAATAGGTGAACCACAGGTATCTGTGGTTCTGCTGCACCAGTCCTTCAGGAAGAGAAAGCAGAGCAAGATGAGCACAATTTCTACTTCTCGCCCTTCCCATTTTCCAATAGCAGCTACTGCTGGAAGAAAACTCTTGAAGAGCACAGAAAAACAACTACAGCCAATTTTCTAAAGCAGTGGTCCTTTCTGATGTCTCAAGCAATACAATTCTGAAGGTGCTATAAAGGAAACAAGCCACCAGTTGACACAGAGCTGGGCTGTATCACTGCTCTGTGCAGGTACAATACTGTACCAGAGCATATACAACAGAGCCAAAAAACATGTGAACAAAGACTGAAAGTTGGACTGGATGATCTTCAGGTGTCCCTTCCAACCTCAACCATTCTGTGATTCTGGGAGTCGTTCCTGAACAAAAATCCAGGACAGATCTATAGAAAGTTTGACAAAACCTTATAAATACCTCTGGCTACTAGTGATATAAATCTTATCCTTAGAATTATGAACAAAGTGACTGTGTAAAGTAAATATATTCATATCCTTAGTGAATATTTAATTTCCTGTATTTTGAAAGATGTCAGCAAGCAAAGAATCAAATGGCAGCACACAACAAAAGCAGAATAATATACAAAATAATCACCTTCTTATTAAGAGTCTTCCATCGAGTGTTGACATCTTCAAGGTCACGTTCAAGATTTTCTGTGTTGGTACTTTTAGCAGCACTCTGAATAAGGCCTTGACCTAACCAATTTACCTCCTGCTGTTTTACTTGTAAGGGTTCAATTTCTTCCTTTTGGAATACCTGCAGTTGATATACAAGACAGATGTGAAACATGGTATCTTCTGACATAAAATGCATCTAGTGTTTATATGACAGTATGCAATTAGAAAAAAAAAATAAAATTGAAATTGTTGTCTAGAAGAAAGGAAGCCATTCCACATCAAGACCTTCCTAAAAATATTAATAAATCTAGACAGAAGAGACTTAATCTAAACAGAGTAAATACAATAAACCATAGAGGAGAAAATGGCATACATTTCCACGAGTAGTTTTAGATAGAAAGGAAAGGGACAAAGGAAAAGAGGGGCAGCGGAAGATTTTGGGGATAAAAAAATGGCAGAGACAACTGGGCATTTTTTCCAAATTAGGACAAAAACCAAAGTTTAACTCAAAGAACCAGAAGGGCAAGACATTTTAAGGTCGGGTTAAGATATTATAATTTTAACAAGTGAGGAGGAGGCACTACAGATGCTGTTGAAACAGTATCCCAGCAGACACCCAGGAAAATGGGCTTTCATTCAAAGGATACTCTTGCAAATTGCCAGGGCTTTGACTGTGCCCAAGAGCAGTTTGAGCAGTTTTCTCTTTGCTCTACTTTACTCTTCCAGGTATTTAAGCTTTTTCAGAGCCAGATTATTACCATTAGCAACAGCAATGTAAATCTCCATTTGTATTCAGCAGCATTTAGCTGCACTGACACAAGTGTCAATGAGATCAGAAAATGGCCTGAAGCCCCTGAATTAATTACACAGGCCAGTGAAAAATAACCAATGAATAAACAATGCTAAAGAATGCTCAACTTTTGACCCTAAATCCTTCAATTTCTATAGCAGCATTCAGTAACAGTTTTGGTGTACACTTAGTGCATTCAAAGCAACCTTTCTCAGCATCCTGAAAAGCTGGGATCACTCTGAAGGTATCAGCAACTCTTCACTTTTGCACCAGACACAGTATGGCAAGTGACTGCTTTTAAAGCTGCAGACCTCAGGTGGCTGAGCACGCTTCCACCAGCTTGACAACTCAATCTAGAAGCTACAGCAAATACACTAAATAAAAGGGGTAAAATAAATTAAGCACTCCTAACAGTTTTGTTCTGCAAAAGAAAAAAATAAACAAAACAAACAAAAAAACCCCTGAAAACTCTCAGACTGTGGTTACATGAAAATTGAGAGCATGTAATGAGTTGGCTGGTCCTAGAAAAAGGAAAACGATTGTGTTTTTCTTGACTGTAGGGCAGGGAGGAGGCAGAATAGTATTTCCACAGAATCAATAACAAATTCTTCTTTTATGTGCCATAAAGCTTCATCTTTTGAGAGCAACGTCCTGCCACAGAGAGGACTGATCTCCATAGTCTGCCCTTTAAAAACGCACACATTCTTTGCAAAGAGAAGCTTAAAATAAATTACAATTATTGCTGAGGCCAGAGTTTACCAGAACAACTTAGCAACAAAGCTTGAAGTATCTCAGATTTCAACCAGAGTGGGAAGAAAAAAATTACAGACCCGACAAACACCCTTCCCTTATTACAAAGCTTCACTTACTCCCTTACCTCATCCACCACTCACAAAGCACTGCAAGATCCAGTGCTTGTAAAACACTACCGTAAAGTCAGATCTGCTTTCTGGCACGCAAATACAAAAGGCAGCTTTCAGAAGAGGCGGTGAGCCTTTAATCTGCCTGCTTTGGAAACCACAACCATCTGATACTGCTGCTTATACCTTGATGAGTAAGGCTGCTCGAGCTGAACACATGGGCTGTAGCTGCCCTTGAATGGCATTGCCTGTAGCCACACTGTACACTGAGCACCAACACGGAGCACGGAGGAGGCACTCCACGTCGGAAGTAACAGGCACCAGCTGGACAATAAATAACCCTGCTCGAAACAGCTGGAGAAATCACCCCTTCAGAATCTGCTCCCAGTTCATTTTCTATACTGGACACTCCCCGTGTGTGCTGTGTAAATTACACTGATTACTGCATCTGCCTAATTAACGAAAAAAAAATATTTTTGCAACAATGCCAAAACTTAAAGTTTTGAACAAATATCTGTAAGGCTATAATATAACTATTTCACAAATCTCTCGATTTTTTTTTTTATTTTTATTTTAATTACCTTGCTGGACAAGAGGCCATTGCAGACTGTATCCAAGGTGTCTTGGATGCCAGTACTCCAGATATTGCCATTTCTCCCTGGAAAAGCTTTTGGGCAGTTTACAGTACTATCTAATTCAAGTGGTTGAACAGAAAATGCCATTTCATTTGAGCCTGTATGTGCTACACTGGATTCCTGCACATCAGATAAAATTTCATATTTTGCAAGGTCCAAGTCACTAGTATTTACAGCAGCATTCATGTAATAAACACCTACATGAGGAGGTGCACGATCCACATAATCCTCCTCTACTGTTGTGACTTGTGTTTTAGTTTTTTCATGGACTTCATTTTCCACTTCATTTTTGCCAAGACTAATATTTCTTCCATCACTTTGAAGAGGATCTTCATGTGATAGAAGTTTCTCTTCAAAACCTTGTAAGTGAGAGTATTTCCTCCCCATCTCTTCCTGATCACTTTCACATGTCTCTGAATTGCTTTGTTTTACTTTTCCAGAGGGTAAAATGTCATGCAAAGCCAATCTGCAGCTTTCTTTGACAGCAACATTCGTGTTTGCATGCAGTGGGGTTTGCTGTTCTCTGCAAAGTGATGGGATGCATGGTCTGAACTGACTTACTGCATGGATATCTTCTGCAGAAGATAGGCTTCGTATTTGAGTTTGCTCCCCTGCTAACAGTGTATCTTGTTTATCTTCCCTTTCTGTTGGAGGGCTGCATAAACCAGAATCATCCTCTTCTGAGGTAAGAGAATTCGTACCCCATTTGCATTTGCCCAGTCTAGCTGCCTCTGACGTATCAGCAGTTTCATTAAAGGAGCTTTCACTTTTATTAGTGTAATCTGAAAAGTTGGGTGGAACAAGCATTCTCCATGACCGTCTGTGCTCCTTCTTTTCTGTGTGAGACTTGGCTTTGGGTAACCCAGCTGTCCGAATTATATCACTGTTCAGTTTAAGAGCATCAAAGATCATTTTTTCATCTAACTTGTTAGCTTCACGGCTTCGGAGTTCAAAAACACTGGAAGAAGTAAGGGCACCATTGGAGCACAAAGTGCTGATATCCAGTGTTCTGTGACTGTAGGGTAAAGTCCTGTCTGTGAAATGCCTCGAAGAGAGGCTGCCCTTGGAGCCTGAATCAATCTGTTCATTCAGTCGCACAGTGTCATAGATAGATCTCTGGGGAACGTAGCAGTCCTCGATATTTAGATCTTCATCTTCTTCCCCTTTGCCAACACATGGGGGATTCTGGCGTAGACAGTCTGGCCTGCTAAGTGGCTTCCCCATCTCCAAAGTATTCACGCAAGTACGCCACTATACTTCAGTTTTTGTGGAGTCAGGGGAAGCATTTAAAAAACACAAGCAGTCTGAAGTAAACTTGCCCTTAGCATAAGATGCATAGATACAAAACACACATAAGTTATGAGGTGACTGAGGTCATTCATAATCAGTGCATCTGTTTGAATGTGACTCTACCTGGATGTGAGGTTCCACAGCCCCTAAAATATAAAGTGCTTCAGTAAGAAAGTAACAGAAATGTTCCAATGTCAGAGAAAAACAAATTACAGCAAAACCCAGCAGTAGCCAAATATTTCAAACATTCAGTGGAAGCCTTCATTTATTTTTCCAGGATAGAATCTGTATCTGAAATCTCCCAAATAAGCCTTCCAAATGAACAAGCATTACAGAAGGCAGTACATTATCTTCTGTAGATGACTGCTTAACTGTAATCCATTTAACTGGTTTGCAGGATCCCATCTCCTTTATAAATAAAACATAGTGTGGCAGCTTAAAAAGACAGAATCCACGGTGGCTTGTGTGGTCCTGACGAAGGCACGAAGAAAATCGTGGGGTGCAGTGGGGCGAGGGGGGGAGGAAATAAGTTAAATCCAGAACGGTAAGAATAATAAACCAGCCCTTTACTTTTTTGGCAGTAGCTATAAATAACCTTGATCAGAAAGGCAGCTTATCCTCCTCTGGTACCAGGCTTGTCCGTGGTGCCTCCACAAGTCCCACAGGAAAACATCACTTTCTAGCAGCCGAGCCCACGCGTCCTTGGAGCAGACCGTCGGGAAACGAAGGTTTCAGCCCGATTCTCCCAGCGCCATCCCGGAGAACTCTTTAAGGCGGCTGCGGAGCAGAGCAAAGCGCGGCGCGTCCCCCGAAGGCACGGCAGGTTTACATTCGGCAGGTCCCGACTACAAGCCGCAGCTAGCGGGCTTGCCCTCGCTCCCTCCTCCTCATTTCTGAAGCGCAGCTGCGAAGGAGGCGAGGGAGGGAAACCCCCGTCGTGGAGCGCCGGCGCGTCCCGCCCGGCGCGGCCGCCCAAGCGCCCCGGCTCGCCAGGAACGCCCCGCTTCGCTCCTCAGGCAGCATCTGCCCCCGGCCCGCCCGCGCCCGGAGCGCCGCCCGGGGGGCTCCCCGGGGCCTCCCCTCCCTCCGTCCCTCCCTCCA
Organism: Formicarius rufipectus; assembly: GCA_013399695.1. Classification (NCBI taxonomy): domain Eukaryota; kingdom Metazoa; phylum Chordata; class Aves; order Passeriformes; family Formicariidae; genus Formicarius; species Formicarius rufipectus. The sequence continues at coordinate 292,049 of VXAU01005851.1, forward strand.
CGCCGCCTCCCGAGCTCCGCAGCCCAAGCGCCTTCGCTTCTCGGCCGGAGCCGCGCAGGGGGCAGGCAGAGGCGGTGACATCACTCCCGCCCCAGCCCGCTCCTTGGCGCGGCGGCAGCGGCCGGCACGGCTGGCCTCCCCGCGAGAACCTTGGG
>VXAU01005851.1:301142-350024 GCA_013399695.1 Formicarius rufipectus
TGTGGTGGTTTTCACCCAGTGTCCACCCAAACCTTCAGGCCCCCCCGCCCTTTCCCAGAGGGAAAGGGAAAAAAAAGGAAAAAAAGGAAAAAAACAGCTGAGAGATAATGGCAAAACCACCACACTTGTTCACTCTTGGCCTCATATCTACTCACAGTAACACAATTCATTCGCCTTCATATTTTTGTTAGCTACTCGCACAGTCAATTGAATAAAATCTCAAAAAGCTAGTTCTAAGCACAGACTGTAGATGAGAAATTACCGTATCAAATTAATAACATTCAAAGGGGTATTTTCATTCCCCTAAAAAAAAAAAATGTATCAGAGGATCAGTATCTCCTCAACATTTTTTCTTTTAGCTGTTCCAATCTCTCTTCACTTTCATGATAATTTTTTCTTAAAATTACTGCAGTCAAGTATGACTTAAGCAGATATTTACAGATAAACAAATCTAATGGCTCATACTTATCATACCCTAGATGCAAAACAGCACTTCACTACTAGAAAAAAAGCAGAACAAACTTAAATCAATTATGTATGTTGGTATGACTCACCTGAACCTGCTGCTTTTGTGTATTCAGCATATTAGGATCAATTGATAGTGGTCCCAGCACACTGACCATTAGTTCCTTTTCTACAAGCCAGTGCTTTAGCTGAGCTTCTGCTGCCTGGAACTGGGTCAGGTAATTTGACGACTCCTCCAGTTTTTGTTGTCTCTCAGATGTAACTTGATTGAGTTCTTTCCATTTGGAATCTAACAAAGATAATGTTAACATATTGCATGCATGTTCTAGCAGATGGGTTGTCAGACAGCAGACTATATAAAAAACACAAACAGAGCTTCTTCATAAGGCTTCTTGCTGATTACCTCCAGATGCCTTATTGCAGTGACTCGGCAAGTACATCTTTTAACAGTCAGGCCCATATACACTTGGATGAAGGTCAGACACGTGTGGAATTTTTAGAGCAATGAATATACAACATGTAATAAAAGTGGATTGGGATATTACTACACAAAATGTCCTCAAATTTAGGCTTTGGTCTCAACTGACATTAAAGCCAGAGGGCTTTACTCAGTCATAACTCAGGTGCCCAATTCAGATAGACAAATCTTCCTGCTTATTCAGTAAAAAAACCCCATACCTAAGGATGAGCAGAAACCCTAATTTAGGCTTCAACTCTGAACAGCCCTCTGAAAAAGCTATGTCTTTCGAATGACTGTATCATGAGCCTGTGGAGATTAACTGTCTCATTTAGACATCTAAACCAGGTACCTAATGACAGGCAATGAAAATACTTCTGCACACAGGTATTTCAAAAGTACTGTGTGAGCTCAGGTTCACATCTATGCCAACAAAATGGTCTTTTCTGCTTGTAGTAAGTAGCTCAATAGCTTCCAGAGGAGCCATTGAGTTTTACAGTCTTGGAACTTTCCCCTTCCCCTCCGTGATACTGTCAGTGCTTGCTCAGTCAGCTCTAGTATTCTGCTAATTCTCCACCTCTGATTTTCATCCCTGTTTTTTTCAGTTCCTTTCTGCTGCTTCACAGTCCTTGACCTCTGCTCATTCTGTATTAATCCCCTTTCAACACTGAAGATCTCTTGGAGACCTCACCTGCTACTTAAACTTTTCAGAGTTTCTTTTACAAACAGGACACACTGGAAAAATCCTCAGTTTCAAAATTACTGTTGGTATAGCTATAAAAAGGACAATCACTACAAAACAAAATTGACCTATAATTTATTTAAAATATGACTAACCTAAAAAGAATGTTTGAAAGCTTATGACAATTATGCTCTGCAATATCTCAAAATCTATTGCTCAAACGTGGTCATTTCCTTTTTTTGTTTGGGTTTGGTGGGGGGTTTTTGTGTGGTTTTTTTTGTTTGTTTTTGTTTGTTTGTTTGGGTGGTTTATTTGTGGCAAAATGTATAGAATCAGTTTTAGAAAAGAGCAAAAGGCCACCAAATCCACAAAATGGCAAAAGCCACTAGTTCACAGGGGCACAAAAGCATGTAGAAGAGTATTATCAACAACTCAAACTATTCTTTACATGAAATTAGAATCAATTTCATTTGTTGTATCATGTAAGAAGAACAAAATATGTATCTTGAGCAGTAAATGGCTAGTCAAGTTTCAACTGCACCCTGTTTGAAAATGACAAAGCTCTCAAACAGGGAGTCAAGCTATAGCCTCCCTCAACTGCACTGATACAAATTCAAAGCCCATGGACATTGGTGTTACTACTCCAGATCTATACTCGTGGGAGTTATTTCCAAAAAAATATAAGTGGTAGGAGGGAGCAAGGTACTAAAAATACTTGTTAACACATTAAAAAACTCATAATAAAACAACTTCCAAATCACTCTCAGCTATGACACAGCTTTAATGAAGTACCTATTTTATCCAATGTTTGTCTCCACTTAGGTGCCTCAGGAGAGTCAGGGTTCTTCTCCAGCAGCTCTGTCACTTTGTCCTTTAGTTCCTGCACTTTATTAGCACTTTGCTTTAATTCAGTTTCAAAAAGCTGCAAATTTAAGTGAAAAAATAAATAAGAGACTAAAGAAGAATGGTAAAGTTTGAAGACCTTAATACTGAGATGCCAAGTATGAAAAGAAACAGTAAACATCTAGCACTCATATACTATTTTTCTGCTATGAATCACAAAACGCTTTATAATGGTATATTTTGCCAGTCAATTTTTTTGGAAGAGAGAACCTGAGAGATTTATACTATTAATAACTATTGCTTAATTTGAACAAGTGACAGAACTAGAAGAACTCAGATAAATAAGATCCACTAGGTCCTATCATATTCACACATACTTGAAATCTCTTAGTGTACAGAAGGCAAACCAACTACTGCAAAGCACAGTTCACAGCAGAAATAACCCAGCTAGCACCAACAGAGAGGAGTGTGGTGTGGCCTCATTTACCTCAGTAGAAGTCCTGCTATCACACACAGACTGTTTTTGCAGATCTCCTAAAACCATAGCTTAAAGTGAGACCTAACAGGAGACTGAGATGCCGCAGCAAATCCTAATTCATTCTGTTCCTGCAGTCACCAGGGAACAGATCTTATATGACTGGCAAAGGGCTCTTATATGAATGTTCTTAAGTAACAAAGGTTGTCCTGTAGAGCTGCATTTTAATTATCCAAAATCCACTAAAATACACACTGAACAAACTGTACTTGATTTAGAACTTTTAGTAAAAGGTCCAACTGCATCAGATGACTCTTGCCTAAGTACTCGTTCAGTTTTCCAACTATTTGTGAATACTCTTCTATTACTACACCAGGGTTAACATGCTCATGTTTGCATATACTCTGTTAAAAAAATAAAGAGCCGGTTTTACTCCACACTTAGTCTGAATTTCAGGATAGAATGCTATCCAACTCTGAGGAAAGTTGGTAGCTGTTCAGATTAATTTTTAAGGATGACCCAACAAATATAAAAGAAACTCAGTTAAATCAAATTCTGTTCCTTGTTTATACACAATCACAAGCAAGGAAAGAATTTTCTCTATCCATGACATTTCCCTTTACAGATGAACCTTTACATGTGTAAACATGGTCCTTCAGAGCTAGGGAAGCATATGTCTCCTATGCTAAAATAGGACAGAAGCCTATTGCTGATTCAGTGGTTTTCTCATATCAATTTAAAAGTGGGGGGGAGCAGCTATATAACTTAACAAGCATGACAGGGCTGCTGAAGAGAAACACTGCCTTGGAAGAGACATAAGCCGCTGCAGCTGCAGAGACTAGGAGGCCTGTGGAGTGTCAGCAAACCAGCAGCTGCAGAAACAGCTTTCGGACAGATACAGCCCTTCAGATATTACAAGCAATCTAGTATATACCTCTAAACCACTAGGGAGATCAAAAAAGATTATTGCATAATCAATATAGCCTCACCTACTTAAACTGTCCACCAAAATGGTTATTTTCTGACCTGCAAAACCTGTTTCGCTCTGACACAGTGCTCCTTTACTCCACTGACACAGTTTGCCAGATTTGCTCTAAGCCTGACTGACATGGTTACTAGGATCATTTAAATCCTCTCTACAACATTAAGCCAGGCTGATGTATCACTTATTCCATAGCATCTGCCCAATAAGCAATAAAGGAGTATACTTTTGAAGGCACAACGTACCTTATGTTGCTCAACTTGAGCTTTAACTGCTTCACTATCAGTTGGAGCAGCTTCCCAGTCTGATGCAGTTTTGTCCATTTTTTGCAACCATTGCATCATTGAGGTTGATTCTTCCTGAATATTTTGCATTTTTGAAAGCATACTTTCTAGTTCTGAAATTTTTTCATTCAATAAAACTCCCAAATCTTCATAACTGTGGTTTACATCAGACATAGCTTGTTGCACAGTTGTCAGTTCTGTAAAAGGAGAGGTGCACAAAGACTGTTAGAGGTTGTAAGCCCTTCAAACAATCCTGCCTGGACTTGTAAGCAGCACACTGAGTTACAATAGCTACTATTCCCCCCAAAATAAGAAGCTGCTGAACGTGTTAGAGTTATTTCCAATTCACTCTATGTGTGGCAACATTCCATCTGAATGAGCTAATATAAGTTCCTATCTTCAAGAGCTTCTCTTTTCACAGAAATCATTATTTCAATACAGAGAGGTACACAAACACCTTTGAGTCTTTTGATTCATTGCTTTTTTAGTACTTTAAGCAACGATTCCATAACAAAAAGTTGAACATATTTGGCTACAGTTCAGGCATATAAAGTTCTTATGTAAGTTCCTTTTTCTATAAAAGAGTTGGTCACAGTGACACAAATATATGTAAAATGTGTGTCTTTGTATATATATACTTTTGTATATGTATGTTGTCAATGCTGGTGGGTGTTAAAAGTTTCAAACTTCATAGGCACATATTTTTTCTCAAAAGCCATGTGTTATATCGAAATACATTTACAAAAGTAGAAATTGATTCATAAAACACAGCCAGATTCGGTCTGTCTTCAAAGAAAATGAGATGAGTATTGTTATAATTACTTTTAGTATCATGCCCTAGTCGATATAATTTTCTTATGAGATGGTGATGTCTACAAGCAGATTTATGTACAACATTTAAAAATACTTCTATATTTAACAGCAATTGGCAAGTACATTTCTTTATCGCATGCTGAAATTTTTACTGACCTTTATTTTTCAGGAAATCCTGAGTTCCTGAGGTTCCCCCTTCACCATTTAATATCGTGCCACCTGTGGATCAAGATGAAGTCTTATTCTTATCTGAGCCTGTTCCCACCAAAAACTCAGCACTACATTTCCTCTTCAAAACAGCATGATATGTAGCTATTATTACAGCATTCAGAATAAAGAATAAAGCTCCAACCAGCTTGTACCATAAGTGGTACCACATATGCACAGCATACGCATAATGTGTGGGTATGTACGTGTGTACTTAGGGCACCTTTACCCACCAGGGAAGCGATCAAGACACCAGCCTTGGAGGTAGGGAGACACGGAGACACGGGACTAGGGGATACGGTTTAGTGCTGGACTTGGCAGTGATAGGTTAATGGTTGGATTTCATGGTCTTAAGGGTCTTTTCTAAAGTAAATGACTAAAGGACCACCATACATCTGCACAAAAAGATCTTGGTAACAACTGGATGAATCCCTCCCTATTCTGCCATAAGCAGGACTTGCACATGTGCTCCATGACAGGGACTGCACTGCAGAGTCCTTACTGTTTCACCCGAAGTATTTACTGTCACTTGGAGGCAGCCACTCACCCACACACTCCTACTAACTAAACGTAATTTCAAAGCCTCTGAAACCAGAGCCACATGAGCTTTCTAAAACACTGTCAGACCACAGAGCTGGGGCACATGACCATGCCATAGAGAACTGCAAGGAAAATCCCTTCTCACTGCCCTGCACATATGTATTCCCAGAGGAGCAGTTAACAGAGAAAGATTAATGGTTGCCTTGGAAAAGGCTCTGCATCCATCCTACAGTGCCAGCTGGACAGTGAGGACCACATTAGCGGCAGCTGGAGGATGGCAAGAGAAAACAAACCAGATAAGAGAAGTTACAGACCCCTGCCAGAGTCGTGTAAATCTTCGTGTTCTATTAGCTCAGCTCCAGTATTTTTAACTGTGCGAAAGCGATACATAGTACAGCTCGTGTCTAGAAGGGCAAATGCTTGAGTCTGGAGGATTACAGCTGCTCTTACATGATAGTTATTTAACTATTTTTCTATCTGGATATATAGAGGCAGAGGAAAGAGACCAAATATCTTGTGTAAGGTTCCAAAATGTTCCTAGATTTTTACTTAAAGTTCAAACAAAAATGAAACCAGAGGCAGCTACTACAAAGAGATGTGAGAAAGGAAGCATTCTACTTTTTTCCCAATGGGTATCTCTGGTAATGCCCATTCTCCCAGTGCTTTGCAGATGATCAGTGATGGCCAACATACTTGAATTTATTTCTAGATTTAGTGAGTTTGAGAATTGACTGAAAATAGCTTATGGTCATCAAAACAAAGTACCACATCTTTGAATTATGGCTGGAATGATACTTAGCCAAATTACTGTTTTCCGTAAAACAACATGTAACACTGGAGTACAGAAAATTGTGGAAATAGATTTGCTGTATTTACATTCTGATTACCAGTAAAAAAAGAATTTAGTTGAAGGTCCAGACTGATAACACATTTTGGCCCAGGAAAGTCATGCTGTGATATGAAGTTGATTCCCTTCTGTGCTGTTCTTTCAACTAAAACACTGACTAGCATTAATTCTGCTATCATATTGGGATGAGTAGGTTTACCTAGGCTCACTTTTTAGGTCAACCATGTCGTCACTACCCCTCTAACAAAAACTCCATGACTGTGCAAACCTTTCTGTGTTTGCTTGGCACCACGGAATAGCCTTCTGGCCATTAAAGCTATCTCTGCACAGGAACATCAGTGTTTGCAAAAGCAAAGTTTGTATTTCTGCTGCTTGCAGACTTCATGGATATGTGAAGCACTGAATGCTGATCAGAATAAGTCAATTTCTCAGTATCAGAAGCTTTCTGGGGTGAGGTGAAGGCATCTGTGATACTGTCATTTTGTTCACTACTTGGGAATTACATACTGAAATAACAGCTTTAGGACCTGTTAATCATTTACATCACAGGACTTTTATGCCCTTTTGACAGCCTAAAACAATTAGAATGTACACTGAATTACTACAGCAGTTAAGACAGTTTGAATGAGAACTACAGAAACAATTGTCAGAAGAGACGTAGCTAAATGACTTCTCACCAGACATAATATTCAGAATGCCAGTCCAAGGGTGAAATACTTCAATTTTTGTCTTAAAGGTTTTAAAAATTCCTGAAATATTAGGCTTACCTGATAATACTAATGCATACCTGATTTGGCAACTGCTCTCAGTTTTGCAGGAGAAGTCACAGCAGTAATTAGGTTACACAGCAACGTTCCTCTGCTATTCATTTTCTGCAGTTCAGGTGCTTTTAATGTCCATTCATCTTTTAAATTCTGGTTAAGATAGATAGTAATTTGATCATTACATAACTGACTTCAGACTTAAAAGCTTTAGTGCAGAGAAAGGAACAATTTTTGCTACTTGGAAATTCCCTGCAAACATGCAAAGGAAATGTGAATGCAAATGCAGAATACAAATCCCCTAGTCCCAGTTACTGTGAATGCTTATACCTTAAGTCTGTACTTTAATGTTAGTAACAGATGCCTTAGTTCCTTCAGCCAGATTTCACTTTTCCTCTAAAACAGCTTACCAATGTATCTTCCAAAGGTTTCTTTAACTCCTCTGTATTCAGGGAGGGTTGTGCTGCTGGAATTCGTTCCGTGGTCTCTTTTATCCATTTCTTTAATGATTCTACAAGAAGCTCGAAAGTATCCATTTGTTTCTGACAAGATGACACATCCTCTTCTCTAGACAATTAAAGACAATTAAAGGAATTACAGTATTCCTTCTGATAATAAAACCAACAGATACTATCAATCTGCTATTACTATTCCTAAATTCAAAGTGTCACAAAAGCTAATTTTATGGATATAAGCAAAATGTGTAAAATCTTGTCTTGCTGTAAAAGTAACTTATATGGAATTTCTTATAATTTCTCCAGTTTTCCTCTGCAGCCTGATGCCAAATGGTAGTCTAAAGCCATATGCACAAGCAGCAATTTCTGTTCCTGGCAGAACAACCCTGTCAGAGAAGGGTTTTCTTAAAACTGTCAGGACTCCTGTGAATGTCACAGAATTTGAAAAGTTACTTGTCTTTAGAGGCTGTATCAGTGCTCCTAAGCCAGACAAACTACAGAGGTATTTTTGAATAGAATCTTTCTCTTTAAATAAGAACCCTTCACTGCAATCTCTTGAGCTTGCATGCAAAAGGACAGCAGTCATCACAACGTTCACAGTGTTATTAGCCAAAGCAGAAACACTTTGATTATTCAACTTACTTTTCCTTTATAGTCTCCTCTACCTCTTTGAATTTCTTAGATAAAGCATTTACTTTTTCTGAAACCAATGCTTTATCTCCAGGAAGAGCATGGAATGAGAGTTCCTCAAGAAGCTGCTTCAAAACTTCCAGATCCTTCTTGTGTTGTGCCAATTCTACACTAGCTTCCTGCAAAATAGGTTTACAGTCTTCATATTAGAATTTACAGTCACTTGTTCAAAATTAGACTCTTGACTTTAGCTAACCAACCAAAGCTGAAGGGAAAAAAGGCATGCCTTATTCATTGTTCAATCACGTAGAGGAGTAAGACTAAAAAGGCACAACATATACAAAATGAATGCTGCGGTACCTGCATGTATTGAGACACTTCACTAACATCCTTTCTTGGTGCCTCTGTCTCACTGAGGGCTTGGTTCTTCTCATCCAGAAATGATTGAAGTTTTTCTGACAGATCTTCAAATAACTCCACTTTAGTCTTTAGCTCCTCCATTCTCAGAAGCTTCTCTTTGTGCTTATTACTTGCTTCAGAAAACCGTCCAGCAAGTTCACTCATTTTAGCCTGCAGTGTGGATGCAGTGGATGGATCTGCTGTTTCTGTGAACTTCTTGACTTTCTCATTCATAGTGTTTATACTGCTTTGGCGACCTGCAATGTCTTGTTCTAGCATCTGAAACAAACAAGAACGAATTTGCACTCCTTATAACTACTAAATTTTAAGAAGATAAACTAGTCTACCACATAAAGCAACAAATCAGTACAGCTGGACCATCGGTGCAGATCTATTTCAGCTACAAAAATCCTTATGTGCGGTTTTACTTCACACAACAGCCCTCTTTAGTAAGTATCCTGAATCCATTAAAGGTGCCAAACTATGATTTAAATTCTTTCTTGAAATCTGTATTATCAAACAATTGTTTCTTCTTTCAAAAAAATACTACTTACAATGCCTTTACTAATAATATCCTGAATAGCAGCAGAATTCAAAGGCACTTGATCTTGTTCTTTAAGGCTCTTTTCAACTCCTTCCATCCAATCCAGCATTTCATCCAAACCATCCTGCACACTTAGGGATCGTGTCAGAGTTACTTGAAGTTTTTCATTCCTTTCATTCACAGATTTGGATAAATTGTCATATCTCTCCACAATATCATCTGATGAAGAGAAAATATATTTCAATATTTTCCCCTAGCCAAGCTAAGGTTTTAACTCATTTTACCAGTTTTCACCAGATGAGTCAAAAATTGCTACATCAGAAGGAAGAAAAAAATGTCACCTTTAGTCACTGAAAACACAGAATCAGAGTCAGAAAACCCACCAGACAAATGAGGGAGCAGCTTGCAGCTGTAGTGCCCAGCTTTAGAAACTGATTCCCATGCAGCTCTATCTTAAAACAGCTGTAGATTGTCACCAAGAAATAAAATAGCAGATTATTAAGACAGTTCTTCTACAACTATGTCTCTTGCATTATTGTGAGAGCTCAGAGGTTCTTCTAAGATGTTTCTTCATTAGACATTGAACACTTTTGAGATAACTTTATGAAAGTTACAAGCTCCATGTACCTCCTACAGAGCTTCAGCACCAGCTTCAATGAGCTCCACAGGGCACAGCTGAGCTCTTCAGCCAAGCTGGTGGTGCCTCTGGAAAATGTATTTAAGAAATGGGGAAAAAACTGCATGGGACTGAGAAATGAGGGAAAGAATGTGTGAAAACCAGCCCTGCGGACATCCAGGTCAGATAAGAAAGAGGGGGAAGAGGTGCTTCAGCTGCTGGAGTGCAGATTCCCCTGAAGCCTGTAGAGGAGCGTGCTGGAGCAGATAACCACACTGCAGCAGGTAGAAGACCCCATGCTAGAGGAGGGGGTTATTTCCGGAGGGAACTGCAGCCTATATCCACATTGGAACAAGATTATCTCAAAAGATTTCAGCCTGTGGAGAGGAAACTTGCGAGGAGGAAGCAAGAGCAGAGAGTAGCTGTTATGGACTGATCACAATCACCCATTTCCCATCCACATTGCACTGTATGGCAGGAAGGATGTGAGTAGTTGGTAAGGAAGGAAGGAGTGACAGTGAGCCCGGAAAAAAGAGCAGGGTGGAGGATAATGCTATCTATAATTTGTCTGTTTCTTGCTTTTAAAACCGGTTTTATTTGGGAATAAGTTAATTTTCACCAGCTCAAGTCTGTTTTGCCCATGACCATAACAGGTAAGGGATCTCCCTGTCTTTATCTCAACTCAAGGGCTTTTCCATTTTATTTTCTACACCCACCCACTTGGGCAAGGGGAGCGAGAGTGCAGGTAGGTGGGCATCTGGCAGCCAGCCAAAGTCAACCTCATCACAGACAGTTTCTTAAAGTCAGAAGGAAATAATTTCTCAGCAAACTTCAAATAACTGCTTAAAAACAGGCAGAGTCATGTTTCTTGAACCTGAACATGCTCCTTCCCACTGGAGAATTTATGCTCCTCAGCAAATCACTACCTCTGCTTGACAATCTCTATTTCTGAAAGAAATATAAATGCAAAAATGAAATGACAGCTTTTAAGGGAAAAGCAGATGAATCAACGCAGGATAGAGACCAACGATGAAGTAACTGTGTTTTAATGGTTTACGACTTAACATGGACTTGAACAGTGACACAACAATGTGGAAGCTCCGTATTTTTTTCTCTTTGAGAACCTTCACGCAGACACAAGTGATAAAAAGAGATATTAAGAAAAGCAAATATTTACCCAGTGTTTTCTGAATCTCATCTTTGTCTGGTGTCAACTCTCCCCTTGTATCCAATAATACTTCAGCAGCTTTTTTCAGTTTTTCTACAGCAATTTGGTGGTTAGACACCTGTCCCTGAAGAACCTGTAAAATTCCACTATTATCAGTTATGCTTTTCAGTACAGTTGATAGTTACATATGCAAGGCTTGAGACAAGTCATACAACCTAAACTTAGTGCTGAGAATAAACTAATTTAATTTGTGATCTCTCTCTAAGAAAAATGGGTGGCTATGACTGCTCTTGACCTTCGGGCCTTTTCTTAGCTTGTTCACCATCTTTTTAACTTCTGTTTCCGAATACTTGTCTGACTCAACTTCAAAATGTGTCTTTTGCTTAGCTGTTTCTGAAGACTGCTTGTACAGACTCTTTATTATAAACTTATTTTTCAACTCAGCAGCTGAAACAATTCAGGTGAGAAAGCATTCAGTCAGCAGCAGCACTTACACATTCATCACCAGTGGTACTGTGAAAGATCAGGCTGATATCGTGGCGTAAAAAGGAATAGCTTGAAACAAGATGACTGTCTTCACAGCCAGGAACCTCCTGAAGCCAGTGTCACTGACATTTGCCTATGTTTGTCCATCCAACCAAGAAACACATTTTTAGGGACTAGCACAGCCATGATTCACTCCAGAGTCAAGAAAGACAGTGAGGCTGAAACAACTTCTAAAAGCGGCTTTGTCTTTTCAGTCCATAAAAGTACTTTACTGTAAATGATCTTTAAATTATTTCAGGCCTCTGTGCTACTGTATCTTTGTATGAATATACCTTTGTTTTTATTCACTTAAACATTACGCAAGTCCAAGATGAAGACACTTCTCAATTATTTTTTGATAGACACTAACTCAGTGAATATATGAATCAAAAGGTAAATCCTATGTGCCCTACCAGGACAAAGAAGTCCTATCAGTGGGTGCAGCAATGGCATCCAGAGCAAAGCAGTATGCCAGAGCACAGCGAATCTTGCTCACCCATTTCACACAAGAAATATCAGATGAAGAGGAATTTTCCTTATGCCAGGACTTGTGCAGGAAAAAAAAGTAAAACAGGAAAGAAAGAAAGGAAAATAAAAAAGATAAACCAGAAAATTTTGTGTGCTGACAGAAGGCAAGCAAGCTGATGCCAGAGGCACTAAAGAATATTCTGAAGAACAGTTAATCCCCATAAAAAGATTAGACCTCACCATGCTGCCAAGGTCTGTGTCTAGCTGGATTATCAGCTGCATGTGTTGGCTACAAGGGACAGCTTTAACTTGCAACACCTGACTTCTTCAAAATACTCTCTGTTTTGTTTTCATTAATTGGCTTTCTTTCTTCAGCTCCTGTTTTTTTCTCTTCCTTTGAATCTTTTGACATGTTATACCCTCTCCCTGCTTCCCAGTTCATATTCATTGAGTGCTCTTTTGTGCAGAAAGTAATCCATGTGGACATTTCATAAAAAGAACCCCAGTACTCACTCCTTTTGTGTTATTTCCATGAAAATTTGCATTGTAGAGGATAGAATTCATTTTGGCATAAGGAACAGAGAGTTTAAATGAAGCTTCAAATTGTAATTGGTGTTATTGTTCTCTTCCAGAACTTGGAAGCATAAATGTACCTAAATTGTTAGGTGTTCAAAACTCACAATTTTAATTTTGTTGTCTTAAACATGGCTGTGATTTGACTTCTTTTGATGTCATGCACCAAAGTGATGGGCAATTGCAAAGGCTGATTTGAAAGATACAATAGGTAAAGGCATAAATCAGGCCAATGTAAGGGAAATGGTTAAAGCATGTACTTTCCAAAAGTCATGGACTGCCACTTCTCAATAATAAACATATCCAACCTGCATTGATACTCCACAGAGCACAAACTAAACAGTGAGGAAATGCCAGACCAATAGCCTTGCTCACTGAAAACAATCTTCAGTTTATTTCTATTACAGGTGATTTCATGTGTTTATGAAAATATAAGTGTCAGGTCAATGATGACAGTGTATGAACATTTATATAAACGACCTTATACTTGGGTTCCTAAAGCTTTCTTTAAACCTACACTTCATGCAGCTAACTAGAGTTTTACTTCACAAGCTCTATCACTAACTTGTTTTGCCTCTACTAGGATTTACATGAAGTCACGAGTTACATGCTCAGTGGGGAAAAATAAAAAATACTGTTTTTCTGTGCAGCACAAAGGATGTTATATTCACTCCCTGCAGGGCATGTAGCACTGGATGCCACTGAAGCAGGCAAACAGACCATCCACATCACACTGCTTACCTGGTATGATCTCTTTCATAAGCAAGTAACACACAAAAGTGAACAGAAAAAAATCAAGAGTCACAGACAACAATCAAATGGACTTCTCTATCAGGAACTCTATCCCAAGCACTAGGCTGACAGCCAACTGTAATCACTAAATCCTATCTTAGTTCAAAAGCTTTCACGATTTCACCCTCTCATTTCCTAAGTGATACAAAACACATCTTGCTTTCACCACTGCTAATGGCATCTTGGTACTCCATTTTTTTTTGCATCCAGTGCTTCTCAGGTATCATTCTGGATTGCTGAATTTCAGAACCAGGAAAGTTGCATGCCCACATGCAGGGCAAGAATTTGGCCTGCAGCCACTTGGATTATATTAGATCATCCTGTTTTGCAGACACAAAGCAGTTTACTTTAGGACAAAAGTACTCCTGCTTTTTAAAGCTTTTCACCTTGGTTTCTTCAAGTTGTCTTTGGAGATTTTTGGGATCCACTGCAATTGGCTCTGATAGTTGTTTGTTCACAGCTATTTCAGAGGCCTGGAGACCTGATAAAAGTCCAGATGAGGCATCTTCATAATGCTGGTATTTATCCACCAGGTCTTTAAGGTTATTTCCAAGGACGCTGCACTAAAGGAGTAGAAAACAAACAAGCAAATACCCAGGCATTAAACTGTCTGCTGCATTTTAATCCAATCTCAAAGTCATGCATTCTGTCCTGAAACACTGCATGATTTTTTCCTGCCATCATTCCACTGTCTAACTGATCTCTGAACTAAGACATGACAGTTGGACAGGCTATGCAGGTCTTCCAAATTTGCACTCTTGAATGGTGATTTAGGATCAATTTAATGATGCCTGTGGGAAACTGGAATCTAACCCATTGCACTAGAATAAGAAAATCTTCAGGAATACTTTTTGATTCACCAATGTAAAGATTCTTTATTAGCACTCTGACATCAAAAATGTAGCCAGTGGAAACTACAAATTTAAAAAAATATATAAATCAGGAGAGACACGTATGTTCTTTAAAATACAAACAAGTGGAGTATTGCTTTCATAAACACTTTACTCACACAGTGAATTCAAAGTGATACGGCTCTGTATTGTACATATGCTTTGGTTTGGTCACTGAAGAGCGTCATCTGAACAAGATCCTATTAGTCCTATATGTTAGCGTGCCTCAAAATGTCTACAGTGAATTGTCATGTAAGAAACATCAGTGGAACTCCTTCAGACTTTTTGGAGATGGTTTCACAGGCAAAATAGGATTGTGTAAGTCATAATATTTATAAACTGTTACATTAAAGATTTATACTCTGAACCTTCCAGGCACGGTACTTTAACACTTACGTATCGTACTTGGTCTCCACCTGGTGGGCAGACATAGAACACATTCATTTACATAACCAGTTAACCAAGAATTGACTTTAGCATTCCTTCAACACATAAGCCTATAAAATCACGTGTCACATATGTGTGAATACATACATATTAAAGGAAAAACAATATAAGCATTTTTTATATGCAAGAAGCTTTTACAAGAGGCAAAAAGGTTACTACAAATTCATTTACAACTTGAAATATCTCATTAATTTGGAAGATCTCACTTTTTAAAGTTCTGTCTTTCAAGACATCAAAAGTCCACTCTGCCCTGGATAATTATTGTCAAATATTTAAAGCATGTCTATCATAACTCTGCTACACGTATGTATGGAAAGGACAGAATTTGGCAAATTGACAAATCTGAAACCACAAATCAAGCTGCAGGCACAGGATTTTTATGTGCATAAAAATAAAGCCTCTGAAAATTTCGCAATGAAATCTTTACATTCAAAGTCAGATCTAATCCCGTAAATCAACTGGAGGAAACTGAACATGTCAATAGAAGCTTTTAGCTTCCCTGTTCATACAAGTTAAGTGGCAAAATGAAAATGAACTTTTGGAAATTAAGAGCCACCTTCACAAATCAAGAGAAAAAGTTTTACACTGTTTTTTATAATCAAGCTATCAAAGCCATGTCTTCACAGAATTTACATTTCTTACTAAGAAAACCCTAAAAAGATAAAAATTTACAGACGAAGATGGCCACAGTTGCACACGAACACTGTACCAGTGCACACTGAAGCTCTACTAAGAAGTCCAAACCTATGATCTTAGAAAATTATGAAATGGCACAGTCAAAGGATACTGACAACAATTCCCTCTGAAATTGTTTAATTAATAATTACCTCAAAAGTTTTAAATGCTGGAATGTTATCACTACTGAACAACATTGTGTCGTTTTTTTGAAAATAGCTGGAAATTTGGCAAGTGAGACCATTTGGTGACGATTGTGTAATTCTACCAGACAGATTCCATACATGAACATCACACAGCGAGCTAGATTATCTTCCCTCTCTAAGGTACATGGAGGATTTTGCACTGCTAATTACTCATTAGTTAGAAACTAATCTCAGATTGTTAAGGATAAAGTGTTTACTCGGCAGATCAGTGGAAAAGAATTTCTGTCCTCAAATCACTATGTTCCTGCATGCCCAGCGCTGACAGAAAAGGTCACACTGGGACAACCTATTTCAGAATATAAATCAAATTGAAATTTTGCATGTTAATTTTGGCATAGTTCCTCTCTTTCTACACTCACTTTATACATAGGAAGCCAAGTAAATAAGCAGCTGTGGGAAATATTGCAAGTAACATGAAGAAATACTATCCACCTCAAAGTATTACAATTTCTTTTCACCCCAAAATGTTACTTAGACATCTTGTGCTGCCACAAACTCAGAGTTTGTTAAAGGCTGGGAAGAACAATGAAGAAATCCAGTGTCATTTCTCCCTTATAACACAAAGTAGAAAATGTCATCCATTCAGACCTTAGTCTGGCACTTGACTAAAGTAGATCTTCTAGAGAAGCATCTTGTTTTGTTATCTACCTTTGAGAAACAAAGAATTTACAGCTTTCCAGTGCTTGTTCCATCAGCTAACTCCTTTCCACACAAACTGCTACATCAATGACAGTAGTCTTTCCTGTTCAGGGTAAATAAAACTTACCTTGGTATAGAGAGATTTGAAGCGATCTGAAGCAGTATCCAGTTTATTTTGCACTTCAGTGTATGTAGCTGAAGTATCGATACCATCTTTGTCAACCTTCACACCATCTCTTTTGCTACATGACCTTGCAGCATCTAAAACTCTTTGTCCAGAAATTGTAATATACCGTAAATCACCTTTGTGAGATATAACATCCTCTGAAAAACTCTTCTGTCTTTTCAGTTTGACCATAATCCCACTGAAGTCGGAAGCCCCTGCCTCCAAATTGTCGAGTTCCTGTTCTGCCTGCTGCAGCCAGGTTTCAAATTCACTATAGTCTGCATCAAATTTCTCCAGTTCTTCTCTTAGAGAAAGAGTCAACTTCATTTTTCGTTCTGATTCGGCTAAAGCAGTCTCGTACTGAGCCTTCAGCTCTTTCATGTTCCTCTGCATCTTGTCTTTTTCTTCAGGGGAAAGGTAGTGCCCTTGTTTCTCCAGCAGTGCCTGAGCAGATTGAGTTGCTACTATGATAGCCTGCTGCTGGGAAATAATTTTCTCATGTTGAGCCTGCAAGAAGAAGAATAAACTATAACCAGCACCTTCTCAGATGGTTCCTTAGAAAGGGACATGCAAAATAACATCTATCAAAATGATAAAATGCTTTTCTAATTTTCATATTATTTATAAATACCCCACTCTTTTCTTTTTTTTTTTTTTTCAGTCATTTAAGTGAAAGTGTGACTCTTGGTCATTATATTCCCATGCAATTTCAAAATTTTACAACTATAGTAACAGCTAAAAAGTGACAAATGTACAATACATTCTAACTACTAAAATCCATACTACTAATCTTCCTAGTGCCTGTTCCAAAGCCTATGACTGAACGGATGGGACTGCATTCCCTTATATTGAAAAAGAACTAATACACTTAGCAAGTCTATGTTGAATACACCCAGTAACAGTACCTTGACTTTCTGATACTGCTGGTTCAGATTATCATCTGTGCTTTTTACTAGTCCATCCACCTGAGTTTCAAGGTCTGGCTGCATTTCCAGCAGATTGCCATTGACATCATCCTCGTCTCCTTCCAAAACTTTCACATCTCCTTCTTCAAAGTGTGTTCCATTCTGTTCTATCACCTGCTTAAACTTCCGGCCATGCTCCGCTTCTTTATCCACATTTGATAACCAATCCAGAAGATTTTCTATTGTATTTTTACTTTCTTCCAGCTGTTCTATGGCTGCAACCTACATCAAAATTTCACAGTTTCAGTTTAGAAATACTCTTTAGGCATCATAAAATATCATATGCAAACAAACCATTTAAAATTCATTAATTTTTTTTGATTGAACAGAGAAGTTGCTCATTTTTTTATAAGAAAACAAAGCAGCAGTTTATTAGTTACCAAATGAAATATGATTTTAATCTTTCCAGAGTTTATCAATATGTGTTGGATTTGAGTGGCCAGGTTTTGGCATCAGGAGAGCTGTGGGAATGGCTTCTCTGAGAAGCTGCCAGAAGCTTCGCCCATGTCCAACAGAGCCAATGCCAGCTGGCTCTAAGATGGACCCACCACTTGCCAAGGCTGAGCCCATCAGCAATGGTGGTAGCAACTCCAGGGTAACATATTTAGGAAGGGGGGAAAAATCTGCATGAATAACAGCTTGAAAAGAGGGGTGAGAATATGTGAAAGGAACAACTCTGCAGACACCAAGATCAGTGAAGGATAAGAGGGAAGAGGTGCTCCAAAAACTGGAGCAGAGATCTCTCTGCAGCCCATAGTGAAGACCATGATGGGACAGGCTTGTCTCCCTGCAGTCCCTAGAGGTCCATGGTGGTGCAGAGATCCACCTGCAGCCCAGTGAGGATCCCCAGCTAGAGCAGGTGGATGCCTGAAGGAGGCTGTGATCCCACGGGAAGCCCATGTTGGAGCAGGCTCCTGGCAGGATGTGTGGCCTCATGATGAGCAAGAAGGCCATGCTGGGGCAGGTTTGCTGACTAAACTTGTGACCCATGGGGGACCCACAGTGGAACAGTCTGTGCCTAAAGGACTGCACCCCATGGTGCATGTTTATTTCGTGGAGCAGTTGGAGCAGTTCTTGAACAACTGCAGCCAGTGGGAAGGACTCATCTTGGAGAAGTTTAAGAAGGACTGTCTCCTATGGTAAGGACCCCACAGTGGACCATGAGGAAGAATGTGAGGAGTCCTTTCCTTGAAGAGGAAGGAGTTGCAGAGACAATGTATGATGAACTGACTGCAACCCACATTTCCCATCTCCCTGCACCTGTGGTGAGGAGGAGGGAGAGAATTCTGGAGCTGAACCTAGGAATAAGGGAGGGGTGGAGGGAAGTTAATTTTGAGATTTAGTTTTTATTTCTCATTATCCTACTCTGATTTGATTGGTAATAAATTGATCTCCCAAAGTCAAGTGTGTTTTGCCCATGATGGTAACTGATGAGTGATCTCTCCCTGCCCTTATCTCAACCCATGAGCTTTTCATTACAGTTTATCTCCCCTGTCCAGGTGAGGAGGGAAGTGATGCAATGGCTTTGGTGAGGACCTGGCATCCAGACAGGATCAACCCACCACTCAACAGTAAGCTGCAAGACTAATCCCACAAGACATCTAAAAAGTTTTAATAAAGGTATGAAATGGTTGCCTAAAAACCTTTTCTGTTTCCTGCTTAATCGCTGTTGTCATAGCTTTATCAAGTTCTTTTTTGGATTCTTCTGCCTTCTGGCTAAGGAGTAAACACTTTGTCTTGGCTTCATTCAGTTTCTGTTCCAGAACAGTCTTATCTTCCTGTGACAACTTTTCTCCATTCTCTTTCAAGAAGGTTTCAGTATTTTTCACAATCTCTGCCAGTGTCTGGGCACTTGTTCTCATGTCTTTTTGTATCTCCTTTGAGAAAAAAGAAAGCACACAGGAGTAAGTAAATTATTCACCAGATCAGCCCAATTAACTTTTTTGGAACTCTCTCTCTTCTATGGGTAAGCACCACATTGGTTCTTTCCAACCTGAGAAACCACATGACACATTACAAAGTCATCAACATCTGACAATGTTGTTGCTGTCTTTTTTTTCCCTTTTTTTTTTNTTTTTTTTTTGCAAGTCTGTTGGCTTACACTTCTGACTGAGGGCACCCTTTTTTCTTTTCTTTAGAAGCTCAAATACTGCATTTTTATGTATGGAGAAGAACATATGTCTTATGTTTTAGAAATCAAGAGATAAAGTAAATCTGCTACACCGCAGTTAGTGAAGTGAATCTCCTGATAAATTATTTCCATTACTATCTTAACAGGAAGCTGCTGAAAATAAAGTAACTGAATAAAAGTCAGACAACTGTAGTTATCTTTCCTGGGTGTAAGTTTTCCCATATTTCTTGGTTTTGTTCAGGTCAGGAATGGCATGAGAATATTTTTATTTCAGTTTTAATCAATCATAATATTTCAGTCTCAGAAGAATGTTTATACCCGTTGAATTTCATAGAGGGGAGATACTTAGTTTTAGTTTATCCAAAGCACTTTTCCTAGTATGCCTTCCAGTTGTCTGAGAGGAACTTTAATTGTAACAATTACGCTGTTGAATACATTCACTCAGTTACTGAAACAAGGACATTTTTTGTCTTTATATGCAGCGTAACAATCTTGGAGCTGCAAGACAGAATATTTGATTCTCATTCTGCAGCAAGAGTTTGGCAGCTAAAACTGCAGCTCATTTTAACACAAGTACGTTACAAGGAATTTTCAGGGGACACTGTATCAAGACCAGATCTAACCAAGATCTCTGGGCTCCCTTTCAAACAGCTCACTGTAAGACACCTTTTTTTAATCCTTATTCCCTCTTATGACACACTTTTTCAATGGCAGCTACAAGCAATCAGTCAGAAAATAACAACTAGTCCGCTAGGCAGTCACAAACAAATGATGGGGAAAAAAATAAGCATATGCTGTATCAGTTCTGCACTTCAATGGGTGCCCCATTTAGGCCACAAATTCTTAAGACAGGTGAGATACCAAAAGGGCTGTTTGACTATAAGAACAACTTCAATAAATTACATCTATTACTTCAATGGTAAATAAAGCAAGGCAAGATGAATAAGGAAATTTCTGCCTTTATAGATTATTAAATCTGACCTGATTTCTACAGTACAGCAAACTACTACCAGGAGAAGGAGGAAGAAGATGAACACCAAGTCCTTCAGTACTTTAACTATCACAAAGTCAGTCAGGACAGAGTAAAAGCTTATAGATGACTGGTAACAGCTGAAGAGCAAGGAAAGCAAGCAAACTGAAAGGGCTTTGTTACAGGAGAACACCAAAGAGATTGTAAGAAACATTGATAATAACCAGAACCCAAAACAAAACAAAACTGAGGTGATAGAAAGCCTCAGGCAAGAGAGAGCCTTGTAGCAAAATTTTTTCAACATACTGTGAACATGAATAAACATGTTCTGATAACAGTTAAAAAGCTGATTAAATTATGTTAACATAATAAACACGTGTGATTTTATCACATTCAACAGGAACAATCTTATGCTAATATATTAACAAAATTCAAGCCTGCTTCAGGAGTGCTTCTTGAAATGTGTAGCACATACTCGCTATTCTAGTGTGTCCTCATTTCAAAGTTTCTGTTCTCCCACTGGCACACACTGCAGTGTATTTACGGGCAGCAGTTTAAATGCAATCCACTAGGCCTTTACTTTCCGTAAGTCAAATAAATCCATTTTACTCTCTTCTCACATGATGAGTCTTGTTACTCAACAAAAGAGTCCAGTCACTCTCCTCTGCACTCAGTCTCTGACTAGAATTGTGCATACCTCCTGTTTGGTCTGGTATTGTTCCAGCTCAGCCTTGCTGTCTCCAATAACAAGAGACTCTCGCTGTCCGATGAGGCGATTTTCAGTTTGTGTAAGCAAATCACAGATCTCCTGCAGTTTCTCTTTGCATTCCTGCTGCTGTTCAGCCACATCCTACATTAGAGCCAAGTACAATTGAACAATAAAACAAAAGGTCCTCACTTCAGGAATCAACAGACACACTAATTGGTACTAGAATATCTTTGAACCTCAATATTGCAAAGCAATAATTTTAAAAGTATGCTGTAAACATGATAGCAGTGGTACAAAGAGCAAGATGAACATACAGAAGTTATGGATAAACCTCAAATATTCTGTAAGTAAAAGAGACCATGTCTGATGGAATTGCCCAATAGTAGTCTGGCCATGCACATATGTGAAGGGTGACATCTCCAAATGACAGGAGTGAAAATCCAGTCTCTTAACCACTTGAAACCTGTGATCAACATTGTTAATTCTGAAAAAAGGACATCAAAACAGAGGTTAGTTGTGAATGTGAGTTAGCACTTGTTGGTATGCATAATATGTTACCTGAATAGAAACCATGGAATTCTTAAGCAATAGAGAAGAATAAAACATGCAAGCTCATTGTTACAAAATCCTAGAAACATTATCTGTGCCTTTCCTATACTCAATTTTATGCTTCTTTCACAAAACATGGTGGAAATCAATGTTCTTAGAATGGCAAAATAATACAAAGTCTTCAGAATGCTAAAGTAATTCTCATGCATAAACTGGGGAGGGGGGGGGGGGCTGAGGTGGTGATTCCAAGTCTTAACAGTGCTTCTGTAAAAGCAGAGGAGATGCAGTTATGCTGCAGCATCTTATCAGCCTCCTTTGAGTCTACAAAGGCTGCTTACACTTGCAAGCTGCAGATATTACTGTCCCAGAGCTTTCTCAGTGCCCCTGTCTAGAACAGCAAATACCCTGGCTGATTCACTCCTATATTTGTCCCTCTAACCTGTCACAGTCAAAACAAGCCATGGTAGCGAGGATTTTAACAAATCTGGTTCTTTAACTATAAAGATAAGCATACAACCTGGCAAATTAAAGGAAATCTTCAGCAAGACGGAAGTGATAAGCAATGGTGTGATAGTAAATTCAGCGATCAATATAGCTCAGATCAATTACTGATATAGCTGCTAAAGAAACAACACTTGTGAGAAACCTCAAGCAAATTTCTCTCATTGCTAGAAAGACGAGACCTGTGTCAATTCATAATCAAATATGTTGTTTCTGTGGCTGTACCAAGAAAAGACAAAAATTACAATTCACCAAACTTGATCGATATCATCTTTGTAAAACTATGAATGTATCTGTAGTAAAAAAGGAAAAGATAGGAATACACTCAATATTGCATGCTGGTATTAAAATTCCTCATCCATAGACAGAAACACTCAGTGCACAGTTACACAGAAAGGCAAACCTTCTGATCACCCAGCTCTTGCACTGCCTGTAACTGAGTCTCTAAACTTTCCACTTGAGAAGATACTGCTTCCTGTGCTTCTTGAAAAGATTTCTGGGTGGTATTTAAGAGCCTCAGCAGTTGTTTGCTCTGACTAGGAGAAAGATCTTCAGCATGTTCAGAAATGAAAAACTGAACATCAAACGCAGTGCACTCCAGTTGCATTTTTTCACAGCTGAGCTCTGCAGCACTGTTCTGTAAATGAAGTGAATGGAATTACTAGCAATGAAGAAAAATGTCAGTCCAAATAAACCAAAAGTATCCCTACCATCTTTTCTTAGCCTCTGTTCCAAAATGCTTTTGGTAGACAGTTTAGCCACAGTAAATCAAAACTCAGAATCATCCTGACATACTCAGTTATGACATTAGAATTGTGCGTGGTTTCTCTCAGGACAGTCTGCGTCCAAGTATATGATCTTGCACATCTCTATTTCTTTGCTCTCTCATGAGGTTCAATATTTCTAGGTTCTAGGTCTGAAGATCCAGATATGTTAAAATATTTATTAGAAATTGTTCCTATTTTTAACTCTGCAGTAAGAAGTCCCAGTTCTACCAATGTGGCAAATTTTACCAATAGTTACATACTGTGGAGCCCCTATGAGATTACATGTATACTGGAATTTTATTAAAGCACATTAAAACAAGTAAAATAAGCTTTATCATTCATTTATACAGAGGTATATGAACTTTACTAAAACTTTGTTCTGATTTGTTTTTCATGATTCATTTTATGGAGTATATAATAAAGAGACTTTTTATCTCATCATGTGTTCTCACATACAATTGATTTGAAAGGTAGTTACACTTCTGTAAAGATTCTGAACCTTATGCATAAAAATCCAATTTTAATTACTGAAATACTTGTCTTATAGTTTTCCAAAAGGTTCATTTTTATTGCAATGAGTGTAAGTAGAACCAATAACCTTCTCAGTAATCCAAACTCTATCAAACTTTTTTTGGAAGGGAAAATGCAAAGGAACAAGATTTTATTACTGGATTAACAAGCAGTTGTCTTCTTAAGTAATTACTTCTAGCCATCTGTTTAAGCAATAAAGATTAACAAGCCTGAATACAAAACCTAATTAATAAATTATAATAAGGAGCAACATTAGTCAGAAGCACCAACACCTGCCATAAAGAATACTTACTTTAAATAGCTGTAAACTTCTCTTCATCTCTTCTGTATCATTAGTATTCATTGTGAAGTCATTCACAATTTTCCTGTGCTCTGTGATCCAGTCTGAAAATCTCTGCAGTTTGCTTAAAAGTTGCTGGTGTGAATCTGCAAGCTTAGACTAGAAAGGGAAAATGTATATTTATTCATGCCCCTGAAGTTTAGTCATATTTTCTACCACATTACCCTGAATAATACATGCATTTTTTACGAAGATAAAACAAAACCAAATTCCTCCATTTTTGCCCAATTACCTTGAAGAAAATGAAGGTAAAAACATACCATTTCTGAGTCAACAGCACAGAGTATTTGTTTTGCTCGTTTTGAAGATGCATCGCAGACCACCAAAAATGCTTCCTGCAAACAGTCATAGCTTATCTTTAGCTCTTTAAGCTTCTCTTCTGGAATATCCCCGTTACAAAACTTTAAGAATTCTTCTGTTAACTTCATGTCCTTTTTCAGAATAATTGCAAAGGTAGCCAGTCCTGATTCCAATGACTACAAAGAGAATATATATAAAATGGATTAAGTTACTAAGAAATACATTTAAATCTGAATTACTTTAATCACATTTTAAGTCTCCCTTTTTTAATCTAAGGGCTATTCCTAGCATCCATAATTGAAGTACAAGCATAAAGAACACTTTACCTACCTCTAGTTGTTTCAGTTCATCTTTCAGTATTTCCAGGTTGTTACTAATAGGTTGCTGGTTATGTAGGTGACTTTTCATATCTTGAAGCACTGCCAAATGTCCTTGCATTTTCTCTATCAACGTTAAACACTGCTGCATTCCATCAAACTGAAAATGAGTTTTAACATTAAGAAAAAGTTTTCCAAACTGACAGAACTGAAAATCAGCAATAAAAGTCCTTGGGTTTACAATGATATATTTTAAATTTATAATTTAATTTTTCAACCATTTTTCCAGTTCAATTATTCTCTCTAGCACTCGGAAGGATTCATGCGATTCCTTTAATACAGAACACTGAGCACACAGGGCACATACCAGCTGTTGTTACTTACCATGCTAGTGGAGGTGTCTGCCAGGACTGCTTCTTCTGTTTTGTAAACAGGGTCAGTAAAGCCTTTGGAAAGGCTCTCTGTCTTCCCATGCTTCTGGTTACTTTTCCAAGCAACAGCTGTGTTATCTGCCAACATTTTCTCTTTAGCAATTCCTGAGCCAAACTCTGATTGTTCTGTTGAGAAAAGAGTACATACCCCATCTCCTTTGCCTTTACCCTCATGTTCTGTGGTGGTATCAGCAACCTGTGAGCTCATTAGCAAAATGCTTATCAGCTCCTCAAACTTGCTTGTACTTTCATCTCCAGCTGCAATTTGAAAAATCTCCAGAAGTTCAGACATAGTAGGCATGGGAAGAGGAGCTTTCACATCTGTTTCACACTTCCTTTCATCTAAATCAGCCACCTTTTGCTTGCAGGATTCCTGCTTCAAAATATCATGAAGAAGATCAGGACTTCTGCAATCAGGCCAAAGCAATGAAGGAGCATCACTGTCCTTGGGCTCTGTACACGGCATGGCAACCAGTAATGCACTTCTAACATCATTGCTTATTTGCTTAAGATTTGAGCCACTAGACTTTTCACTCACAAGTTGAGTGCTTTT
This sequence comes from Formicarius rufipectus, assembly GCA_013399695.1. NCBI lineage: Eukaryota > Metazoa > Chordata > Aves > Passeriformes > Formicariidae > Formicarius > Formicarius rufipectus. The sequence goes on from VXAU01005851.1 coordinate 326,756, forward strand.
AACCATTTTAAGTATATTCTGCATTAAAGTTTTGGTATCAGAGTAACTTAAGGGTTCAGCTTCCTGCTTGCAGTAAACATGTCCCATTTTAAATTTTCTTTGTAATATATTCTGTAAGTCTTTCATCAGTGTGCCAGACACTTCTGGTGATTGTGAAATACCTTCATTTACTTGAAAATCTTTGCAGGGCCTCATTTCCTTTTGCAATGACTCCATGGACATTTGTTTTTTGAAACCATTTCCACCAGAGGAAGTCTCACTGGTCATGAAATTTTCTCCTTTTTTGGTTTTCAGCATCTCATATTCTTTCTGAACACCATAACTCAAGTCAGGCCCTATACTACTCAGAGTTGCAGAGGAAACATCAGTGGTGTGGATAAGCTTCCCAGAAGGTACCACTTCACTTCCATCCCCTGATTCTTTGGCATCCTCAATACTTCCTAAAGCATCTGGTTTTACGGGGGAAATGTCACTGTCATTGCTGCTTTTGTTTTCTAAAAAGTCTTTAAGAACATTGGCAGTATTTTGACAAGTAACTCTCCCTATTTCCTTAGTTATATCCTCTGGTGTAACTTTAACAATTGGGGGGAAAGAGTAAGTGTTAAATTCACTTGAATGTGTTACTTCTGTATTTGGTAGAAAATCCTTTTCCATTTCTATACTCTTTTCCCCTCCTTCTGTGTTCTCAAAATAAGAGGATTCAGTTTTATCCAGTTCTGAATGGCCACCTTCTCCTATGTCTGTTGTATATTGTTTTAAAGAAGGAGGAATGTTAGCATCTCTCCTAAATTCATCTGACCTCGCACCTTGAATATCAAAGAAAGCTTGACCAACCTTTACTTTTTCTTTACTTGCAAGAGAAGTTTCTCTATCACCTTTAATTACTGATGCATCAAATATTTCCCCAAGGCTTTCCATCTGAATGGGGCTCTTACTTAGTTCTATAGCATTACATTCCTCTGTAGTATTTACTGTACTTTCTGAAAGAATTTCAAAACCTCTTCCTATTTGACCATGCTTCCAACTAGTGACTGGATGTACTGGGTCCTTAAGTGAGTTATCATCATTATCATTCACATAAGGCATATATATAAGGAACTTATTGTCCATTTGGGATGAACTTTCCTTTAGTTGTTCCATATCATTTAATACTTTTTGCTCTGCAAATACTGCTTCTGTCTGTCTTTGCCCATGATTTGAATCCAACGTTAGCATGGTACTATTGTCTTCATTCATGCTATCAGTAAAGCATTCTGAAAGAAGCAAATTTGTCCGAGTACTTTCATCATCATCAGTAGCTTGCTTTGTATTCAGGCAGGCTGTTACACTGACATCAGATTTCACAGTACCATCAAGAAGCTGAGAACCTGGAACCTTAGGCCATGTTTCGTTATTTTCTTCATTTTTAGAGGACATCCATTTAGCGTCAAAGGTATTTTCTGACTGAATAGTCCCAGTAGTATCTTGCAACATGTGTTTATTTTTGACACAAGTCCCATATTCATCTTCTGTTTCCTCCTGTCTGTCGTCTTTACTTGTACATGAAAGATCAACATATCTTTCCTCAGAAACATGTGGCACTGATGCACATCTTCCAGAAGATAGCTTTCCATTTTCATGGTTAGACTGGAATTGTGAAGTATATCCTGTCTTGTGGCCTTCAGAATAGCAGCAGTCATCAATATTCTGATTATGTTCATTGTTCCTTTCTACACCTCCTAAGGAAATCAACAGCTGGTCACCTTTATTAATACACTGATGATGTGAGTAAAAGACACCCATTTCATCTTCACTGTCAGAATCAGTGTCAGAGTCACTGTAATTATCATAATCCTCCTCATAATCTTCTCCCTCCTCTGTACCTTCAGATTCATCCTCATAGGAATCACCTTCTGCATTCCTTTCAACTTGCTCATTTCTGTCTTGTATATCTGCTTCATACATCTCCCGTAAAGAACCTACAACTCCCTCGTCTCTTCCTTCGGTCTCCACCATAACTGGTAACTCTAGCTCCTTCTCTCCAAAACCCCCTTTTCTTTTCCTTTCCTCCTCAGGGATTCTTTCCATAGTTTTGGCACTTGCAGAAACTATATTTATGCTCTCACGTTGCCCTTTCCCATTTACATGGACATTCTCTTTAGCATTAGCTTCAAGTTCTTGAATAGAACTGGTCTCGTCTCTTAGGGATATTAGACCACCTCTCTCCTCCAGAAAACCTGACAGAACTGATCTTCCAGGCAATTCTGGCCCTGATGTATCATCATCCCCCAGCTTCAAGGTATCAAATCCCTCATCACCTTGAGAACTGTCAGATGAATCATCATCATCAATTTGTGGAGTGTTATAGACATCACTGTCATAATCATCAGCCTGAGGTGTTTCATAGGCATCATCCTCATCAGACTGAGTGCTGTCATCTTCAGAGGTTACCTCACCACACTCATGCTGCAAGCAGTTACTTTCAAGTTGTGTGATGCCATCACTCCCATCTACTGATGAGTCAGAACTAGTGTAACATGGCACTAACTTGTGGAATCTAAGATCACTTTCTTCTACTGTCAGCCCTTGTGCTGTGCTGTTGCTGTCCCCCATAGGTGGCCCATCCTGTAGAACGGTATCACCACCCAACAAAGGCCTGCTATGCATGCATCCGCTGTCTTCTAGATACAGTTCATTCTGAAAACCAATACAATCCTCCAAAGATGGTCTTCCATGTATATAAAGATAGTCCTCTAGGGATGGTCTGTTAGCTATATCAGCATATACCTGTAGAGGTTGCTCACTGTATCCATTGCCTTCAAACTGCAGTGTGCCACCGCACTGACTAACCAATTCTTCTGGAAGTTTGTATTCAGCATCTGCACTGATGGATGAATAAAGACTTCTGTGAAAATCACCTGTCTTGCTGTTATCCAGTACCATTTTGCTACTCTCAGTCTGCAATATGTGAGGCCTGTATTTTGTGCACCTTTCCAACTCCCTCCAGGCTTCCTTGTCTGACAAATCATCCACACTCAAGGAATTTTGTAAGGTTTTGTCACTTCTGTTTTCATTACTCAGATTCTCTCCCATATAAATCTCTTCTTTCTCTGTTTCTGAAATAAGACTTGGATTTAAGTAATTTGGAAGACATCCCTCAACATCGCCTGAATTTGCCTGCTCATTGTTATGCTGACACAGTTCTGTCCACTCAGAAACCTCTGAAAAACCTCTGAGTGTAGTTGTATCTCTGTTCATGGAATTTTGAGTGTTACTTACTACATCTCTGAGTTCTGCAGGGAGACTTAACATCTCCTGTGTGTGTTCTGATTGTTCATTGTGAATAGCATTGCAAATGTCTGGTCCACACCTATGAAGATCTTCTTGTGAAGACATGTAATTCCCCAAATCATCAAACTGATTTAATTTTCTGTTATTAGAAATATTCTCAACACCCAAAAGATCACCCTGAACACTGTCTTCTGACTTTAGGTTAACTGCTTTCGAGCTTACATATTTGTTACTAAACTCCATTTCTGACAGACCCATGTTGCACGTGGCACCATCACCTTCCAGCAACTTGATGACTTCTTGCAATTGTCCATCATATAACAAAAGTCTTCCTCCAGTGTTTGCATCCATATAACTATTTACCATCAGATAAGATATGAATAATTTCTTAGCTTGATCTAAATTATGACACAGAGGGTCCTCTGTGCCACAGTCTTCATGTTCCTCCTCACAGTCACGAAACACAGATGGCAGAAACTCATATGTGGATAACCATTTTGCAGCATTTTTACAAGGGCGCTTTAATTCTTCTACATTGGGCATTGTATCTGGTAAAGTCACATTGGTCAAAACAGATACAGTATTGCTGTCTATGATCCCTGACTCCGCAGCCTTGTCAAGACTGATTATTTCACAAGTTTCTGGAATGTAAAGTGCAGCTATTTTCTTTCTATCATTCAGTATTTTAAATGCCAGCTCATTTGTTATCATATCTTGGTGCAAAGAAGTTGATACAGGGAATATTTCACCAGTGTGAGGCCAAATTAGTCCCACAAAGCCTCTCTGTGCTTCTAATACCAGCAGGGCACTGGTAGATGATATTAAGTTGCACTGTACAGCTTCATCAACAGTCAGCCGTTGTCCTGAATTTTGACAAAGGATTCCACCAGTCTGAACCTGATGTGTGAGGATCCCACAAGCAGTGTCCTGATCTATAACCGCTTGTCTCACAGCCTCTTCCACAGTCATTCGTTTCCCTGAATCGGGGTCAATGATACCTCCAGACATTAACTGAGCACCCAGCAGCCTGAACATCATTTCCCGATCAATGAGCCCTTCGTGGGCTGCCCTCATAATGGTTATCCTCCTTCCACATTTGACCATGATTCTACCCTTTTCTTGTGGTTTCACAGGTAGGAATCTTAACCCTGTTGCTTCATGTATTATGCTTCTGTGAATCATCTGTTCAAGTGAAATTTTCTCAGCACAGTTGGGGTCTATGAGATCTTTACAGGCGTCTTGTCTTTCCAGGAGTTTTGCATATAATGTTGGACAAATTAGGTTTCTCTGGAAAGCATTTTGCAAAGTCAGCTTTTCTCCAGTACATGGCAAAATCAAATATCCACTTGAAAGCTGAGTCTCAAGGATTTTAATAGCCAAAGGTTCTGAAATTAAGCCTTGTTCTAAAGCTGAAACAGCCGGAATATTTAATAATGATGATTCTGAAATGAGCTTTTTTGCATTACTTAATTCTTGCAACCGCAAGAGAATCTGCTCATCAATTAAGGTATGACCTTTAGCTTCTTCCAAATCATAACACACTCCTAATTCTGGAGAAATTATTCCAGAAAGAATCAGCTGATTCTCAAGCAATCTAATTCCAGTGTCATAGTCGAGAAAACCTTTTAAAATAGACTGAAAGACTGAAAAGACTTCTCCAGTAGTTTGGTCAATGACACCAGCAATGACTTTATTCACCTAGAAAGGAATACAAAAGACAAGCTATCACTATTTTCGGACTGCATATTTTAAATTTTCTTTTGATTTTGAATGCATGATAAGCATAAAAACATGTACTTACCAGGCCTGGAGGAATGCTGTGAATGTTAGCAGCTCAAATGCGCAAGTGATCTATGTCAGTCACTCAACAGCACACGATGTGATAAAAGATTTAAAACCAACATGCATCTGTGAATTGAAAACCTATGCCTTGCATACATAAATAGGGTTAGTGAAAGACAATAGAAGAAATGACTGCAGAGCGAGCAAATAGAACATGTACCTGAAAGGCAAATTTTCATGCTATAAATGTCCGTGAAAGGTTAGAATATTTGGAAACAGTATGTGATTCAACACAACCATGCTATTCATGTTTACAGCATACAGCACTTCTGTATATACACTCAACAATATGGAATCAGATACTCTAGCACCAAATATCGCATTTAGTTTGCATGAAAAGCATGAAGTCAGTTTGGTAACATTATTTGAACTCATTACACAGACACTGCCTCTATATTTATATGAGAACCCTCATTTGCAAGGTAATTTTTGAGAACTCCATATTTAAGACTAGCCATTAATAAATGCCTCTGTGGTGTCTCAGAGATAATCATGTTATGTGCTCCCATTTTCAAATCCAGAAAAATTTTAGGAAAAAGTGAAAGATCTCTTCTAGAATATTTCTGAGTGACATATGGGAGAGATTATCATGTTATTTTATGGTGTCATTTTTGCAGCAGAAACAAAGGCTTATCTAGCAGTCAAAGAATGGCTTTCAAGAGAAGAGTTAAGAGATGAATGATCTGTTTATCTTTCCTCATGCAAGGGACATATTATTAAGACTCTTCACAGAAGAGGTCTGATGAATAGAATGTTCATATGCACAGATAAGGTCACACACAGTATTTTACAGCAAATACACAACACCTTCAGTCAATTAAATCTCAAGTTCCTTCCACACACTGTTAATGGCAGCTTTTTCTTTTGCTGATCATGTGCGGTTCAAATACCATGCAGTAAATCCCAAGAAATCAAAGTTTCAGTCTTGTTACCTTTCCTTCCATCTTTTCATCACCCAGATACTGTGCTTCCTGCAGCTGCTTTAAAGCTTCATTGGATAACAAGCTGTAGCTCTCCTGGAGAGATATGACTTGCTTTTCCATTTCATGTCTCTCTTCATCCGTCATTCTATCATGCGGGAGGGGAAAAAAAAAAAAAAAAAAGGACTTTTTTTTTTAATTTTTAACCTTTTGGGAGGGATCTACCTACCTTTACTTAAAAAGGTGAGGCCAGAATTGGTATAAGTAATCTGGAAAAATACAGCCTAGTTATGAAGATGTTCAAGACAGCTATAATCTGCTTGTAAAAAGATTTTTATGTAATTCTTAAAAAGAAGCATTTAACCAGTGCATGTGTCCTTGTCTACTGACTCTCAGTCAAGACAGGTAACAAAGCTGGCAAGCAGTTATATTTCAGCAAATTAGTATCTTAGACTGTTTTCAGACACTGATGACACAACCTTGTGACATATAGATCAACTACTAATTTGCTACAAATTTGTTAACTATTTTGACACCAAGGAAAGTTTAAGTATCTAATATTTTTAAGCTGACCAGACATTTATGAACCAAGCCAAGTTCTTGAAATAAACAAAACTGCACCAAGCTTCACCAAATAGGCAAAAATCAATTTCTTTTTAAGCGAAGAGTATGTATTGATTTAATTAATTTATATTACTTGAAAAAATTAAAAAAAAGCTTACTTATCACTGTGCTTAGCTAAAAATGATTGAGTAGTCTGCAGAGCTTCAGCTATTTGTTCTTTCTTGGTTGACATTTCGTGCAGGGAAATCTGAAAAATAAGTAACGAGTGTTCAAGACTTAACTATGTGCATAAATAAAGCAAATAAACAATGCAGTAATTCTATCTGAAACTAATCTCAATAATGTAAGAGCTTTGGTTGTGGCCTTTTTTTTTTAATACTGGCTATCCTTAAAGCAATATTTATTATTAAATTGTATCATTTACATATGGATAAGTCATTGTACTACGTCTTTTTGTTAAGTAAGCTGTTTGTATCAGAAAACTATTGAGCTAAACAAATAGAATTTATTTTTAAATGTTATTTGTATGAAAATAAACCAATTATTTAAAATCACTGATTATAGTTGGCACAGTTTATAGCAGCTTTATAAAGGTATGTGTACAACGGTCCTGTTCAAGAACTTGCTCACCAAAATGAGAACAAATTTTTTAAAGAAATGTATCTGGAGACCACAAGCCTTCATGAAATATGAGAGAGACAAACACAATAGACACGCAAAAAAAATGAACTATCTATTAATATTCTCCCCACTATCACTTCTGTCATCCCCTATCACTTCTGTCATCCCCACCAAACCTCTTCTTGTGGCGGAGGAACTTGTGGGCATTTAATCTTTTAACTTTTCTGAGAAACTCCCTGCAGTTCCATCAAAGAAAAGCACTCATTTGGGATAAATAAAGGCAAGTTATCGAAGGGGAGTCTGCAACCTGGAGATGTGTTCAATGTAGGTGCTAAGAGAACTCAAGCAAGGAGCTTGGGCCCTGCATTCACTTCGGTCTGGACACAACCCATTCTGTCGTTGTGTGCACTGTGTCAAAAGGGCCCAAACAGTCTCCCACTGCAAAGCCACCAGCAGGCCACAATCTCACCACTTGTGCTGCTTGTGCAGGAACAAAGAGAAGCACTGTATGCACTACACAAGAACAAGATGTGAGCTGGCTGAGGTAGCAGGCAGGGTCATGAGCTCCAATTTACTCAGGAAACCAGCGTTGGTGCAGCTGGTACCAGCTTCTCCTCCCAGAACATGGTTACACCCCAATCCTCCACATGAAATGTAATTTCTGCTACCAAATCGCCACTTCCTACACAACTTGTCAAGGCACCTTTGCTAGTTAGTGCACACACCAACCCAGGCACTGCTGAGAGATGCTGCCACCTTGCTGGGCTGTTTCACAAGGGAAGCAAACACCCATCTTCTACAGCAAGAGAGTATGTCCCAGAGGAAGCCAAGGCAGCTAACTCACAGGTTACTCACTGAGGGCTCAGGCCGGACAGAGGAGATGACACCCACAGGTGCTATCGTAAGCTGAGATGCCCTAAGGACCAGAGCACTGGCTCAGTGTTGACAAAGGTTTGCTGTGTTGTCATTAACACAGGCAGAAAAGGACCAGCACTGGACGTCTTTGCAAATCCTGATCCTACCTCCTAGCAATGTACCAATCAATATGTTCAAATCAATACAAGCTTACTTCCTCTTACAGATATAGGGAGAAACTCAGAGCTAGCACTGCTCCTCTATGAACAAGCAGCATGCTGGGACTCAGGGCCGTCAGGACCACAGGGCTGATGACCTGCCTGACAGCAAGCTTCATTTATGCATGTGGTGCTCCAGTGGCGCTAACCAGCACCTGCACATGTCACATAAACAGGCTTTCAGGAGGGCCAAAATCATGTTTCTGTGACCACATATCCAGCCCTGTAACTGAGGGATGTGGACAAGACACTGCTGACCCTGTGCTACTCAGCGTGCAGGTAGACCTTCACCTACTGAAATCTTTTTAGGTGTCATTAAGCTATTTTGTGGGACAAGTCAAGCAGGGGAGCTCCTTGAAATGATAGAAAACTCCACAGATGGAAATTTATGGTCAGAGTTACAACTGTATACAGTGACAGTGTACCTTTCAAATATAAAGGCACCAAAATGGGCCACTCAAGCAGTCTGTGGACTAAAGTGATAATATAAAAGCCCATAAAAAAATCTCAGTCACCAGCTGCTGTACTTCCTAGGACAGCAGTTTTGACTATCACTTGAGAGGTCCCCTCAGACCAACTTTTCCAAAACAAATAAATAGAAACTTGGCTGTCAGGCCTCTCCTACCAACTTTCTCCTTGATGGTGCCCAAAATGCCAACCTGCCAAGATGTACTGTCCTTCTAAAAAGGCTGAGTTATGGTGTTCAGGGTCTAGTTTCTCTAAAATGACATACTGTAGTGTCAGAATACATCATACAATAGGTCTGTAAAAAGCAGTGTGAGCTTATTCCTAACATACTTGTGTCTCTAAGAATTGATGTTAATTTACCTAACACTCTGCTCACTCCCAAATGCAGACTTATGTCTTGAGGAAAATGTGGGTGGAGATTTGTAGGAAAAAAAGGTATTTATGGAGTATTTTGGCAAAAACCTAAAAACACGTGTACCTGCTGCTTAGGCAAGTCTGTCTTTTCAGCCTTTTCTCCTTCTTCTTTGCTGAGTGTCTTGCTGAGGTTTGACACCCATTTCAGCAAATCCCCAGCTTTTTCAACATGTTCCTTCTTTTCCTCTTCCATTGATTTCTGATGAGTGCCATCAATTGTAAAAAAACATGTAAATGTAAATTGTTGAATATGTAACATTAATGCCCATAGGAACAACTCTACTACAATGCCATTACTATCACATAAACATAAAATGTTTTTTTATTTATCACCACATGCATTACTATGACATTTTAATATGGGGAAAAAAATGCCACGTAGACATTAACAAAATAATACCTCAAACGATTTGTAATTATGATAAAGGTGCTTATTCATACACACATGCAATCATTATAAAATGATTGATAGCAAGAAAAAGCATAGCTATCCAGCCATTACTCAGAAGGTGAACTATAAAAAACATTTACTTATAAAGTATTTTTTAATTGCTGCCTTTGCATTGCCCTCAGGTGTGGATATGTACAGCCGACATAGGATAAAAGTATTTCGCAACCTATGCACAAAGATTCCTAAATTACAATTAGGAAGAATACACTGCTTTTATGCCTACAGACACAAGAACAAACACAGTACAACACTGAGATCTTTTTCTGCACAGGAAAACAAATTTACCTTTTCATGTAAGTATAAACCTGTTAGTAGGCAGACACCCATCAATACTGAGAAAACATGCTTAACACCTTCTGTATATCACAAGTAAAAATGAAGATATTTTAATTCAATAGATTTTTTTTTTGTTTGACATATAATTGTAATTCATTGGCCTATTAGAGCATGAAAACATTTCTAAAGAAAAAGTTACCTGGAGTGAGAGAAAAACTCAGGACATACAACTTTATGGTGTAAGTAGCCCATTAAAATTAATGAAATACCAGTGTGAGAAATGTGTGTTTACTGGACTGCAGATTTAACCCCTGTATATTTTATTGCCACTTGTGTAAAATATATGATATCTGTAAATTGACCTGCAACATTAATTTAAGTAACAGATCACATGAAATATTGCACTATGTTCATTTGCAAAATTCCCTTTTGATCTTTAATATAAAAAAATGATCCTTTTCTCACCTAAATCTACCCACTTTGCACTAATGTAATCTTTACAAACTTGTGTATAATTTCTCCTTTACACTACCCAGATGGAGGTAATATCAGACAATGCCTTTAGGTAGAGACCAAACACAGAGGCTGTATTTTGAAATTCTCAAACTGCCTATCTATACATTTCAATTTTACAATATCTAATTCCAGTTTCGGTGGTTTACGATAACTAATGTTACAGCAATTCATTATCATGCTAGAAAATATCGTCTAAGATTTTCCACAAAGGCCATCACAAATCTCCTTCTTAACTTGAAAGGGTTTTAAATCAGGGCCCAAGAAGAGTACTAACGTGTTTTATCCACTATGAATTATAGTAAAGACTGCAAATTCCTGTTTTCATGGGCTGAGTTGCTTCTAACAACCTCAGCCCGGTGTGGCAATCAAAAACAGCTCTCTCTAAAGCTTCTTTGTAGGTTATCTTCTTCTTAGTTTTGGGGCATGTTAAAACTTTAACATGCAATTTTTCATCCTTCATCTTTGTAGCTGTGACAGCATCAACAATACCATTTTTAATTGCATCCTCCATTGTTAACCTGGAATGAGACTTTGGATCTATTAAGCCACCAGTCAAGTACTGATACTCCAGGCAGCGCATGCCTATTTCTTTGTCTATGGCATTTAAATGCACAGCTTCAACAGCTGACATAACCGTGTTCCTTACAGGATGAATGATCCCAGTAAATATCAGCTCACACTGCTGGATTTGCTTGGCACAGCCATCATCAATTAACTCCCTTTGCAATGCTTCTGAAACACTGTACTTTTTCCCAGTAAATGGATCAATGATACCTCCTGTACTAACCTGCGCTTCAAGACATCGGAGGGCAGTAACTCTATCTACCAAGTTTTTGCGTGAGGCTTTCAAGACTGGAATTCTTTCATTGGTTTCAGAAAGCCAGAACCCTGCAATCGGACTGTTTAAGTCTTTATTTGGCTGTGAACTGCTAAGTAAAATATCACCAAACTCATTAACTGTGATTAAGCCCTCCTTATATTTATTGACTAATGCTCTGTCAATTCTACCCTGATTTAAGCTCTCCTCAATGTTAAACTGTACACCTGTTTTCAGGTCTGTAAGCAAAAGAAAAGAATTCCCATCAGAATCAAAACATGTAGACTCCTTCCAATCAAATTCTTGGTTTGAAAGCTCAAGATATGTAGCTTTATCAATATAATTTTTTTTGTAAGCCTCATATGTAGTCATTTCAGCTCCTGTGTCAACATCAACTACAGAAGTTTTATGACTTTTCTCTGCTGATGGGCTACTTATTTTCCTTTCACCAGCTGGAAGCAGAAAGCATTTACTGCTTACACTGAACAAACACATTTTCAGCAAATCACAGTAGTACATAGCTTTCCTATTATTTGGATTGTGAAAACATTTTGCATTACTAGAAGGTTCATGCAAAAATTTTAAAACTGTGTTATTAAGCAAGCCAAGATGCACGGCGGTTTCTGGAGGAACTCGAACACTTCTTACGGGATCAATTACCCCCCCACTTGCAATTTGAGCCTCAAGGATATTTTTACCTTTTTGTCTCTCTAAAAGTCGAGCTTCCACAGCCTGAAACACAGAGAGCACTTTCCCAGAACAGCAATAACCCAAAACAGCTTTCTCTGCCTCAAGCAGTCTACTCTTGAATTCGCTATCTGCAAGCCCTCTAACAACTGAATCATCAACAGAGAATTTCTGACCTGTTGTGGGATCAATGATGAAACCAGTAGCTGCTTGGGCCTCTAAAAGTGCTAATGCCAGTGCTTTTCCTATGATTTTTCTCTTTGCTGCTGAAGCAAAAGTGAGTATCTCTTTGCTGGATTCAAGGTACAGCCCAGCTATAGCTGTAGGTTTAGTTAAAAATTTTTCAAGACTTTTCTGAACCTCATCAGTAGTTTTCTGCCCTGAAATGACCTGCTCAACTGTGAGCCTGTCTAAAAGTTTAACTTCAATCAGCTGTCTGGCAGTTACGTCATGTCGGAGACCTTGAAATTTAATAGCATCATATTCCTCTGTAAAACACTCCTGCTGAGTAGTATCATCAACAGTTCTCAAAATCTCTTCCCCTAAGAACGAGCTCATCTTTGCAAAGTCTTCTTTCCTAAACCCTCTGGATGTTTCGTGTCCCTCAAATATTCTCTCTTCATTACCAAACGTCTTGTCATTTTCTTGGTTTAACGTTGTGACTTCAACATGCATGTCATAGTGCTTGTTCTTCACTATCTGCAAATAGGAATGTTTTGACACAGTGAGAAATACAACTGCAGACTATGCTGTACATAATTCACTCCTAAATCCACCACCAGAGAAATCAAAGGGAAAACTTGAAGGTAAGTCATAAAGGAGAACTACTACTAGCATTGAGTAGACGAGAAACATAGATAGCTAGAGTTTTTAAGTGCATTTTTCATTTCGAATATTTATTCATTAACAAGAATATGACTAGACTAAGCACCAATAACTGTTGTTTGCTACTATATCACAAAATCACAGAATCAGCTCAGATGGAAAAGACCTCTGACATCGTCAAGTTCAACCTTTGACTGAACACCACCTTGTCAACTAGACCATGGCACTAAGTGCCACATCCAGTCTTTTCTTAAACACCTCCAGTAACTCCACCACCTTCCTGGGATGTCCATTCCAATGCTCAGTCACTCCCTCTGTAAAGAACTTCTTTCTAATGTTAAATCTAAGCCTCCCCTGGCACAACTTAAGACTGCACCCTCTTGTCCTACTGCTTGCTGCCTGGGAGAAGAGACCAACTTCCAGCTGGCCACAGCTTCCTTTCAGGTAGTTGTAGAGTGATGAGGTCACCTTTGAGCCTCCTCTTCTCCATGCTAAACAACCCCAGCTCCCTGTGCTGCTCCTCACAGGACTTGTGCTCCAGTCCCTTCACCAGCCTCATTGCCCTTCTCCGGACTCGCTCCAGCACCTCAACGTCCTTCTTGAACTGAGTGGCCCAGAACTGGACACAGTAGTCAAGGTGTGGCCTCACCAGTGCCGAGTACAGGGGAAGAAGCACTTCCCTGGTCCTGCTGGTCACACTATTCCTGATACAGCCCAGGATGCCACTGGCCTTCTTAGCCACATGGGCACACTGCTGGCTCATGTTCAGCTACCCTGTCAATGAGCACACTGAAGTCCCTTTCGGCCTGGCCGCTCTCCAGCCACTCTCTATCCAGCCTGTAGTGCAGTAGTGGGTTGTTGTTACCAAAGTGCAGGACCCAGCACTTGGCCGTGTTGAACCTCATGCCGTTGGATTTGGCCCATCAACCCAGCCTTTCCAGGTCCCTCTACAGAGCCCTCCTACCCTCAAGCAGATCATCACTCCCCTCCCCAGCTTGGTGGCATCTGCAAATTTGCTAATGATAAACTCAATCCCCTCATTCAGATCATCACTGAAGATATTAAACAGAACTGGGCCCAACACTGATCCCTAGGGGACACCACTAGTGACCAGTCGCCAGCTGAATGCAGCACCATTCACCAGCACACTCTGGGCTTGCCAGAGAACCTACTGCTGTTAATCAAAGCTTATTTTGACCAATAATGATACAACAGTGTACATGAATTCCTATTTCCTATACAGACTTTTAAAGTATTGTTTTTCACATATTAAAAACCATGGTATTGAGGTCTAACAAAAAGCTTTTTGTGTTATGGAAGAATGAAGGAGTTCCCTTCACCAAGGCAGGAACATAAGAAACATTAGAGAGCAGAGTGATAAAGTATAACTAAAAAACAAGGAAATCAGTAAAAAGCAGACTATGAAGGCAAATCCTCACAAAGCATAGTGTGTACCTCCATGGGATGCAGTTTTACCACTCCTAATTCATGTTTTGTGTCTTCTCCATGTCTAATAGTTTGTCTGGAACTATGTAGGTTCCTGTTTCTCAGTGTGTCCTTTTCAGATGTTCCAGAGATGTGGCTTGCTTTATCAAAAGTTATCTGGAACTGTGTACTCATTTGGGAAACAAACTCTGTAAAAGATTGAGAGCTTGAATCTTCTAATGATTGGTTTCTGCTTGACATCTGGAACTGCACTTCTCTCGGTATTGTATCATCAGCACTCATGTACAATGTATTTTCTTCTATCTGATCAGATTTAAACCCCAATCTCTCCTGTTTCTGCCTTAACAAAGGTGAGCTTGGCTTTGTCCATGGAGGAGGCTGTTCAAATTCTTTAGCTGTAGTGTCACTCAGGTAATTGAAATCACCCCCTCTTCTCTCACAGCTTAATTTAAATCCAGAATCTTGGAGCTTATTATTTTGCTGAACCTCATTCTGAAACAAAAGAAACCTCTGTTCACTCTCTTTGACCTGCAGATCCATTTTCTGCTTCAAGCTCTCAACCATGCGCTTCTGCGCTTCTAATTCTTCCTCAAGTTTCCTGCACTTCTGGTGATATTCCATTTCAGCCTGCTTTCCTTGCTGTAGCTGTTCATGACACTTTTTAAGCCTTTCTTGCATATCTTCCATTTGCCTCTTGTACAACATGATGTTTTCCTCAGCCATATGCTTTTCCTGCTGAAGAGCAACACATTCTAGTTTTATGCCAGAAATGTCCTTTTCTGTGATGCTGTGGGATTCCAGTAATTTTTCAACTTTTTTCCTAAATTCTTCTGCAGAGTGTTTAAACTTAATAGATTCTTCCTGAAACAGAATCATCTTCTTGCGTGCCATCTGTTCATCCAGAGTCTTCTGATGGAGCTCATCCTGCAATTTTTTTAATTTGCTACTCAGGTCTTGTATATGAGTTTGTTGTAGCTGCATCTTCTGCTCACTCACTCTCTTTTCCATAGTCAGAGCATTCATCTGGGCATTTAAATTTTTAACCTCTCGGTCAATGGTTAGGGTGGAAGCATTTTGTTTATCATATTTGTGTTTATATTCACTAGCTAAGTCTTTTGTTTTTGCTAGATCAACCTCTAAGCTTTTGATTTTACATATGAATTCTTGCTCAATTATTGTTTGCTTGTGCAATTGCTCATTTGTTGTATGCAATTGTTCTTTGAAACCATCTGCTAGGGCTTTTAATGTATCATTTTTCCTCTGAATATTATGTTTTTCCAAAGCCATCTTTTCTGATTCAGATTGAATTTGTTTCATCAGTAGTTTTGTTTCAGTATTCCATTTATTAAGGTCCTCTATCTGTTGTTTCAGTGTTTCTGACACCTGATTGCTTTTGGCTAATTCATTCTTCAGCATCTGAATTTCCTGCTGGTTTTCTTTCTCTACTTTAGTTTTTTGAAGCAACTGTTCTTTAATTTTCTTATATTGGTCTTGAAGATTATTTGCTTCTCCTTTGCATGACTGTGTTCTGTGTTCAGCTACCAGTTTCTCTTTTTGAAGAGAACTGATTTGTGAATTTAAATGTTTGATAGTGATTTCAGTTTTTGTCTGTGTCCTGGTTAATTCCTCTACTTCTCTCTTTAGCTGTGTCTTTTCTTGCTGAACAGCTTTTAGTTCTTCTTGATAGTTCATCTTAATTTTCTTAAGATCCATAGCTTCTTGCATCACCTCTTCAGCTTTACCTGTGGCTCTCTGTAGCTGCCTGTCCAATTCTTTCAACTGTTGCAAATATCTCTGCTCTACTTGGTCTTTTTCCTCCAACTTAATTTTTAGGCATTTAAGTTCATTATTGACTTTATCTAGTTTTTCTTTTAATAAACGAGACTTTTCTTCTGATGATGATTTTTGAAGCTCAATTTCATTCAGTTCATATTTCAGGTCTTTAATAGTTTTATCAGCTTTTCTGTTAGCAAGGGTTAACTCCTCTATCTTCTGTTTAAGCTCTTCTATTTTTTTGCCTTCTAGTTTCTTTTGGAAACTCTTAATTTCAGAGTCAGTCCTACACTGGCTGCCTTGCCTAGCTGTGAAAGTTGGGAGGGAAGTTTCTCTGGTTACAGAGTACCTGCCTTCAACAACCATTCTTCTAGCTTCAGTTTTCTCGGTTTGTTGCAGCTTTATTTCTGACAGGTTTCCTTTAAATTCAAGATCTTGTTCCATTTGCTTGATGAGCTTCATAAGTTGCTCTTCTCCATCTGTTTTTTTCTTCAGTTCCTGCATTAAGGTATTTTTTTGTTTTTCTAAATCATGAAGATTAGTATCTTTTCTTCTTAGAAGCTCTTCCAGGTTTCTTCTGGTAAAGGTACTTTCTTCTATTTGATTTCGAAAAGCACGGAGGTTTTCCTCCAGTATACTTCTTTGAGTCTCTGCCTGAAAAATGAACTGCCTCACACACTCCAATTCCTGCTCTGCATCTGCTTTCTCTTTCTCAATGCTCTCTAGATTTATACGACACTGCTTTGCCTCTTGCTCAGCCTTGGTCTTCTGAAGACAGATCTCTTCCATGTGCTTTTGCTGCTTCTTCAGCTCTTTTTCTGCAGCTTCCCTCACTTTAGGGAGCTCCTGTTCCACTTGCATTTTTTGCTTCTTCATATTCTCCAATATCTCCTCAAGTGTTTTTACCTTTCCTATGAGTTTTTTGTTCTCATCAATTGTGTCGCTTTGTTGTGCCATTAGATCTGAATATGCCTGACGTGCTGAGGCTTCCTTATTCTTTAAAATCTGTAAAAGAATAAGATAAGTCGGAATGGACTTTCTGTAATATAGCATATAAAACACATTAGGCTCTTATAAAAGCAGAAGGGAAAATACTTACTCATATATATAAGGTACGTCCAGAAAGTAGGACGAGCAGTTCCCACCACCACCACCTTCTCTTGAAGGCTTCAGGAAGTTACCATCAGCCAAGTATGAAACCCTTGACAAAGACATCCACAGAGCGAAGGGGTCCTGAAGCCTCTCATTTCAGTCATATGCCTCTTAGCGGTAAGCAATGCCAAACAGCTCACATAGGCTTTCTCTCCAAACAAAGAGGTAGAGCAAACAGTAAGCCAAACACCGTGTGCAAGAATCCCCAAGAAGGAAGTGGCCTACCATGTCTGGATCAGTTCAGTAGACACTGGAAGAAGGATTTAAGCTTGCAAGTAAAAATAACGCAAGTTTGGAAGTTCCCTCCAAGAAAAAAAAGCAGGATCTAGAGTTGGAGTCAAGATGCAGCAGCTCTAGAAAGAGAAGTATCACAGCACATCTGTGATCCATAGTGTGCTCCACAGCCCCAGTGCCTCCATGGGCTCAGATGGGGGCCAGGTAAGAGAACAGCTGCTCTGTGGTGTAGACACAGAAGTATAAACATGGCAATTAGGAAAATCCTAGTGAAAACTGGTTGGCTAGTAGTCTCCATAAATTGGCAGATCCAGGGCAAGCCTAGTAAGCAAGATGTGAAATCACCAATAATGATATGGTTGTAACTATACATACCTTGTCTCCAGCAGCTCTATTATTGTTTTAAGGTATCAAATGTGAGTTAATGTGAGGTAAGAACACACCTATATTCCTATGATCATACAAACAGGGCACGAAGAGTAATACAGCAACATTTCCAAACAAACAATGTTGGGTTAAAATTTACCAGATTTGCTTGATTTTTCATATGATATATGAAACATTTCCTAAAAGGCTAATGCAAAGGCAGCTTCCTCAGTTCCTCTCCATATTTTTCTATATTAAAGTTTTGAACAGCCCCCAATGGAAACAAAACATTTGATTTTTTATCAGATATCTTATACCTCCATAGACACAAAATCTAATGTATTATGCTTGCAAAAGAACTAAAAATACAGACACAGTCACACACTGTGTCTTCTTAGATTTCATTTTTGCTAATCAACATGGTTGAGCATCAGCCGGGTGGAGAAAAGGATGGCAAATCACAAAACCACAAAATAAACAAATCAATTCTTAACGATTTTTAAAAATTATGCATCTGAAAATGCACAGTAATTGATATATAATTAGCATACTCATTGTTTAAATTATGTTCAATCAACCTTAAATCATTTGACATATTTTGAGATTGAAATGTTGATTTTGATTGATTTAGAATCATTCTCAGATTCACTGTTTGATTAGTATTGCATAAAAACTCTGGTACCTTAATAATAGTTGTGCTTCTTTTCTCTTCATTATCTTTGTCTCTCTTTTTTTGCTTTTCTTTTTTTTCAAATGAGGGTTTTTTCCCTGCTTTTTCCCAGGATTTTTTCTGTAGTTCAATGCCTTTTCCGGTTACTTTTGTGCTATGACCCTCATCTCTACCATCCATTTCCGCAACTAGCAATAAATCTTTAAATTTCTGACCCTGTTCTAACTTGTCTTCTCCACTCTGCTTCCTCCCACTTATATTGATATTGCCCAAGTCATAAATGTTACCCTGTGATATTTGCTTCAAACTTAGTTTCCCAGCCTGACTCAAGACCTTTTCTGTTAGTCCATGCTCTGATGATGGAAAATAATCTTCTCCTCCAGAAACAACTTCTGAGAGGCCTACATTTGCATTTAAAACACCAACATTTTGTAACAATTCTGTACCTAATCTTGGATCATTCGGCACTGGTGACACTTCAAAGTCTAATGGATGAGATTCAGAGACTTCTTCTGCATAATGATTCTCTGAAATATTTCCTGAAGAAAGAGATGAAATTTCTTGTATTGTACTTTTGGCTTTATTTGGATTTAAATTTGACTTTTCTAAGATTTCACTTTCCTCTTGGAAGTAACTTTTATCCAGAGATGCACTCTGCAGTTTGTCAGTATCCATTTCAACATTACAATGAACATCTGGATTGCTCATAGAGTGGAAATTTAACTTTGTTTTCCCACTTCCATTGTGCACTGCAAGCTCTCTGAAAGAGGAAGCAACTTTCTCTGAAGATGCTTTATCCCTTGCAGCTGAAAAAGAATCATCTTTTTCGCAACACACTTGAAACTCTCTGTCTTCAGAGTTTAAAGTATTATGGCCATTGCTTTCTGCAAAACAATGTTCTTTAAGCTGACATTCAAAATGAGTCCTTGGTAAAACATGTTGCTGTTCGTGAGGGTTGATCCCCAGCACATGCTCTCCAGCTTCTGGAGTGACATCAGGTTTTTTCCTAGTTAGCTCAAAATTAGTTTCTGATGGCACTTCACCTTCTTTCTTTGTTGAAACATCACTCCCTGCCTTTCTTGAATTCTTTTTTCCTGTGGTTTTGTGTATTGTTTCCACTCCAGGCAACATCTTAGATATCCCCTCTGTTTTCAGTCTCTCTCCATTAATAATTTGCTCATTTAACATTCCACCAGGATTGCTATTCACACTCACACAAATCTCAGCTGAAACAAAACAATATCTTCTGTCATTTTTTTCTTCTCTATTTTGGTTACCAAAACCCATTAAATTCTCTTGCTCTCTATGTAGCTTATGGTCTCTGTTGCCACTGATGCTACTTTCTTGACCACTGAAATTTAAAAGTTGCTCCAATGTTTTATCAGTTTTGATTTTATTGTATCTGTCTACATTTAATTTTCTTCTGTCAATTTCCAATTTACTTTCTGTGAGTTCAGGTTTACTGGAAGGGTTATCTTTTTGCAAATATTCCACATCCATCACGCTTTCATTAGGCTTGTTTTCCTCTCTTAATTCAACAGCTTCATTGCATCCCAAACGCTGAAAGACTTCAGCTGACTTCACAGGTTGATGGAGTTCACTCTCTTCTGGTACACTCTGAGCATGACAGCACATGGATTAAACTGAGATATCATGGAAAGCATTTATTTTTGCCTTATTATGTGCATTCTTAAGGCCAGTACTGAGAATTAGGAAGAAAGACTGGCATTAAAGAAAATCTTGGAACAATCACAGACTTCAGAAGTCTGGTACAAGAAGGAAAAGACCCTATCATTCCTTCTTTGAAAAGGATTCTTTTTCTGATTTGTTACCCTGACTAAAAAGAAAAAATCCCCATCATATGACTGTGAGACTGGAAACCTGCCTAGTTTTTCTTCAAAGAAGCTACCAAGGAAGGCTGCCAGAGGTGGATGAGTCCTGGAGACTCAGAGCAGACTAAAACTCGAAACACTTTGAGAGATTCCATTTGTTCCTGAAGAACATAAAGTCTACTAACATTCATAGGTTTCTTGATCCTTGTTCTTTGACTTTTTATCCTTGATGACATTAAAAGTCATACTAAATCTTCAGTTCCAATGGCTACTTATCAACAAACATATATTTCCATCAGTTTGCTCCACCATGTGATGATGCACAAAGATACATGCTGTTAATGTTACTGTTGGCTCAGAGGTAATTTAATGGCAAGAAATCTAATAAAGACAAAGCCATCACCAGAATTATAGAACATCTATTTAAGAATGCTGGGTTTTTTTCTGTAACCATAACATTCAAATTTATACCCATATGATACTGTTGTCCAATTTTATCCAATTTATAAAGTTTATACTAAAATAATGTAATCCTTAAAGAATGACTATATTGAATCTCTTCCAGTAAGAAAGATTTCAAAAGAAAGTGAAGAATTTAGAAGCTTTTTTTTTTCTCAATAAACTTAATTAAGATATATATAACCTCCCTGTTAAAATAACTTTCTTATACATTTTTAAGTGGACCAGAATGCCCACTATGGAATATTAAGAGGGCTACCCAAAATATCAATGGTGCATACACCGTAAGTTTGCCGTCATCTTAATGCCTGCATTTATCCAAAAGATCAGGACCTAATATATTGAAATTTTAAAATTTAATGTATGCAATTGCATCTTCATCTGAATCATATGATCCTTCTAGCTGGAAGAATAAGTAAAATGTAAGGATCGTACAGAGCTACATTCCCATATAATGTACACAACTTAATGAATTTTAATTTTCTGTATCTGCTGATAACTTTGTGAATAATTTCAACAGGTATAATGCTGTTTCTTTGGCTACATGTTCTTTTTGCTTGGTTGACTGACAGGGAATGACCTACCTCTTCCTCTTCCAGTCTTTTCAAAGAGTCACCTGCAAACTTAATGTATTGGGTCATCAAGGTCACCAAGGCAGTGTAACGAGTCCGTAAATCCATGAACTGTAGAGAAACAAAGGTGTGGGGGTGGGGGGAGGTTGATAGAAGAAAACACTCCCATTAACACTGAAAGAAGTGATAAACACTACTCTAGAATCTATTCTAATTTTGATTTCAAATTTCTCATTGTGGATTCCAAAGTTGAATGGGTGCACTTGCACAAAAAACCAAAATTCTAAGTATCTACGTGCAGATCCATAAGGAGAAGAAACAGAAGACAATGTTTTGACTTCACTGTCACTTGATTATTGCCTCTGCAAGAACAGATCATAAGTTGAGCAAGCAGTGCTGGTCAGTATTCCTCTCTCTTACAGTTATCAGAGAGAAAGATTTATCCTTCCCACCCAAGACCAATTTGCCTTGGAGTCAAAATGTTCACCATCAACTAAGTTTTACCATGGTCAGGATGAACCCTAACCCTGTTTCCTGTGATCAAGATCCATCACAGAAGTAGTTCTAAACAGTTTTACTGAGGTAAAGTTGTCATACAGCCTTTTATAATTTGGGCAACTTCTGTTCGTCAACTGCAATATACTGTCTTGTTGCCAAAACACAGCATAATGAACCAACTTCTCTTATCATGTATCTATAGAGAGAAAAAAAATCTTGCTTGGGTTACACTCTTTAATCATTAACAAATCCCAAATCTTATTCCTGTGTTTACTCTGTTTTAAGCAAAGATTCACATTTTCCTGTAATAAGAAAGCCGTTTACCTCCTGAATAATGAAGTCTGAGGAGCTTTGGATTCTTCGGCGCTTCACTGGAGATTTCTGTTGGGAGTCAACCATAGCTCTGTAGGTCATGGTCTGTAACTCGTAGTCCTGTAAAACAGAAAATACACTCACTGATTGGCATTCCACATGACAGTGACACTAAAACAATTTAAGTGCAATGTTATTTGTTACCTTCACAGCTGCTGAGTATTGTTCCGAATACTTCTGGCATTCATCTATTTTGCTTTGTTTCATTTCAATCTCAGAAACCAGCATCTATAAAGTAAGAATCTACATTTTCATCTTAAAAAGTTATTTTATTACTATCGCAATTAATATTTCTGCTTTATCTAACATAAGATAAATAAGATGTTTATCTAACATCTAATTTATCAAACATCTGATATGCTCCTATCTGTGTGTACACAAGGAATTATGTTCAAGCCTATGCCCTGGGCTTTTTCAACTTTACAGTATAAAAGGAGTGAAAAAACCTGCCAGGTTTAATAGGTGGTGAGTGACCTTAAAACAAAATCAGGAATATACCAGTTCATGCATATAATTTGTTATTCTCTCTCCTACTTCAGCTGCATTTCCCTCTTGAAGGAGACAGCTGTTAAATTTAGCTGAATACAAAATTATGTGATAAGGAGAGTCCAGAATTTTTAAGGTGTTCATCTCCTTTGCAGATTTGAAGACCAAACAATCTGGTCTATAAAATGACAATCATCAGTGAGTGGCTGCATTATAAACATAAAACCATAAAATCTGATGAATAGTTGGAATTTTACAGTAAGGGCTGATGAATATAAGCACCTCATATTAATAACCAAGACTGACACCACCATGACATCCCTTTCATACCTTATGCTGGTTCAACTGTTTAGCCAATGCTTTGCTATTTTCAGGATGTGTTTCTTGAATCTTTCGCTGAGTATCTTCTACTTGTTGAATCCAAGTGTCCAAAGAATTGTAAGTATCTTTATAATACTTCAGAGATTTATTAATACCTTCTAAGTCGCGCAACCTGATTTTATTTTAGGAGACAAGCCAAAGGGGAGAAGATGATTATTAAAGACAAAACCCACAACACTAAGGCAAATTCAGCTTTAAAGACTTTGAATGCCTTAACTCCGATACAGGTGACACTATAAACACACTAAAATAAAATTCAGTAAATAACAAATTCACTTCTCAAA
>VXAU01005851.1:360205-395306 GCA_013399695.1 Formicarius rufipectus
AGGAAGGAAGGAAGGAAGGAAGGAAGGAAGGAAGGAAGGAAGTTTTCTTCATGTTTCCAATTTAGGCAGATGTGACTGAGCTGAAGAACATTAAAAATCCATTCTGTCTGACCTTCATTCTTATATAATACACAGCTATTTATTGTTTCCATGCTTACCACCCACTGTCTGTATCTACTTTTTTCTTGAAGAGCTACAAGAAAAAGCATTTCACATTCTCCTTTGGAAACCTGGTATGACACTACAACAGCTACACTAAATCTTCTGTACCTGTAACACAGAGCTTGATTCAAGCCTGAAGTAGATCAGAAATCACATCACTTGGTCAGATTTTTAACATCCAAACCAAAACAGAAACCCGCGCATACAGTAAGTAACTAGAAAAGCTCTTACTGAAGCTTCTTCCGATTCAACAGGAAAGAAACCATGTGCAGGCTGCTCTGTGCCCTCAGCCTGCCAAGGCAACTTGTATCACTAATGATACAAGCTGCACGCATGACCAGAAACATCTGCAAGGACCAGCTCTGAAAATTTTAATTTTAGAGTTTAGGAGGATTTCATCTAAGTAATCCAAGATGTAACCATAACTTTCATTTTCAGGAAACCAGAAGACAGATACAACAGAGATGCTGAAGTGGAAAGAAAAAAAGGCCCCTTTATCCAGAGTCTTGTTTAATTTCCTCTATGTTAGCACTTCCCTCCTTTCTCCCCAAAATTAAGCTCTGTTAAATCCCAAAACTTTTCCTGTTTCTGTGCTGTTTTTACTAACTTACCTCAATGGTTAGCCTGGCTGGGTGATTTTCAAGAAGCAATTGCTCAGCTATTTCTTGTACTGATTTAATCACTTCTTCTTTTTCATCAAGTTCTCTCATTAATTCCTTTTTTCAGAGACACACACACAAGAAAAAGTATTAGAATTCTCTTAAATTATTAAAGATTATTTAATTATTCCCTCTGGATTATACTAGCAATACATACTGCATGATATTCTTTTTTTCTTGTTATATTGGGGTTTCTTTCACTCCAGTCATATGCAACCTCTTCCTCTTCTTTTTCATTCAACCATATCAATTCTCTAGTAGCACGAGACACAAAATTGTGAAGAGTATCTAGATGCCTTTCCTGATTTCTTGATGTGTTCTTTATTAAAAAGAAAAATATTTACAAGAATTAGAATTTAAAGCTCATCCCTTCTCAGAGATTATGCACACTGAAAAGCTGAACATGGAAGAGGTATGATTAACTTACCAAGAGCTTTGAGTACTGACTCTCCAGTTTGTGCAGTTTTTCTGCATAACTGAGTTTAAGAGGAGCAGTCATTTGGATCTGTATTTGGTATATGAGATGAAAAGACAACAAAAAGGTTAGATATGTTAAACCATTAGATCTCCTGATTTCATCAAAAGTCATACAGAGATAAGAAGTAAAAGTAAGTAAGACTGTGAAAGCCAACCAAAATTCTAAAACTCAACATTAGTTTATGGGTTACCCAAGGAGAAAGTAATGAAAGAAATAAAGAATATGGTGCAGTACCTCACTCATTTTGGCTTCTTTAAGGCTGGATTCAAATTCCTCAATAGCTTTGTGGACATTTTTGTGATTTTCCAAATGGCTTTCTACACTTGGCAAATCTGAACCCCATTCTGCTCGATCAAGTTGCACCTTACAAATAGGAAATAAAAATTAGCCACAATATACAAAAAGTGAATGTAATAATTAAAAGTGGACTGCTTCTGTAAAGATTGCTACCTGCATTTCTTCCACCCAGCTCAACAGGTCCTGGACAAATTTCATGTTCACCTCTTCTTCTGTTAAATTCTGATCCACAAAAGCTGATTTCATAAGAGGTTTTCTGATTTGCATCAGTTTGAGTGTTTGCAGAGTCCCACTGTCTACTCCTGATACATAGCTCTGAATTAACCGTGGTGGGATGCCTGGTGGGTAAGCGGGTGTGAGGGTTGGTGTCAGTCTGGAACTAAGACCTGATGAAAGGCCAGATGTCAAGCTGGAAGAAGTCAAAGTAGGTGTTAAACCTTGGGTCATTGCAGCATTTAATTCAGGGGTTAGGTTTGTTGTAAATCCTGAGTTTAAGCTTTCTGTTATTCCTGATATCATCAGCTTTGTCTGCTCTGTGGTCAGTGCATGCCCCTTGTTGTACAAAGAAGAACATTCAGTCCGTATGGCCATCAGTTCATCACGAAGTTTTGCAACTCTATTAAAATAAAATAAGAAAAAATAAATAAAAATCATTTTAATGAATGCTTATGAATAAGGTTTATCATGCTGAACTGATCTGAATAGTGATTTGAATTCATATGATCTCTTCACTTTGGTTACTCTTAAATATTCATAAATAAGCATTTCTGTCAGGAAGTACAGGGTATGTCAGCTTATCCTTCTATACAGATAACAAATTCAGAAATCAGGCAATGACTAAAAAAATCAGCATGGTATAGGCACTAACATGCACTATACACAATTCCAGGGAACAATCAGCAAACCAGAAATCTTACAAGATACTACATGTTGCAGTAGATCAAACACTTGCAGTTCACTGCCAAGGAGCTATGTGCTTGATCTCAACCAGTCCAGGATGAATCCTAAAAAAACTTCAGAGCCAATTCCTCATAAAACTGAATTATGTTGAATTATGTTATGCTTCTTTCTTCTGAGACTGTACACGCTGCCACATTTAACCTAATGTTAGCCCACTTAGTACTTGTTAATACACCTACAGTTGCCACCAAAAATCTCACCTCTATTTAAAAAAATTGGTATTAGGGAATTCTAAACACATTTTATGTGCAATAAAACAACCTAACATCTTTACACACAGATATCTTGTAAACATTAAGACATGTTCAGAGGTATGACTTATTTTCACAAATAAGTACAAACAGCTACTCTTGTCTTTAACATTTGTGGGCAATGCACCCACCAGAGTACCTGATATTTGGGTGCTCTCTGACAGACTGAGAAGTCTATCCACAGATATAAAGAACTGAAAATCTTGCCAATAATAAGCATCCATATTTGGGATATTTATTTATTTATATAAACACATAGCAAAATACCTTTGAACAAGCTGGTCTGCTTGATAGTATTTTCCATCAATAAGAATTTGGGCATCAATCACTTGCTGACGGAGAAGGTTCTCAGATTCAAGAATATAGCCAGCTATCTCTGCTTCGTGTTGGAACTGGAGCCCTGACTCTAATCGCTTGGTGTCCTTAATAAAGAAGAGAAAGTCATTAAGTATTGCAGCTAAACCAAAGAGAAATCAGCTGTAAGAATTTTTATTTTTTTTGGTAAAACTTATTCTGATCTCAAAACAATTGTGAAGCATTTTATCTAACCACTGGAAAAAAAAAAAAAGTTACACAACTCATTCTAGGCAATTTGTGGTATTCTCTTCAAGAAATACTGTATTAACAGCACAACGAAAATAAAAGTAGCAACTGTGAAGGTTGCACTCAAAGACCCTTATGATTTTTTTTTTAAGTAGCCATTCTACTGCTGTAAGTTCATGACAAGTAAAAACACCAACTGACTTACAGACTGCAGTGCGTTCCGGGCAAGTACCAGTTTATCCTCACAGCTCCGGCTGTCCCGCTGAATTCTGTTAGCAATTTGCTGCAGCATTTCCAACCTTGGTGATGCCAAAGCATTTCAGAAAAAAATAAGTATTCATGTTATTTATATTTACCAATCATGCTCTATGACTTTAAAAACAAATAAATGAATCAACAGCATCTAACACAAAGCACAAATATATATCATTACCTGTTCCCTTCTAAGGTGCCATTACCAAAGCTTATACAAGATTTAATCAGCGTAGGACCACAATTAACAGAAAGGAAATTCTCGTTAGAATCAACGCTAGTTCGAGTACTAGTACTGTTGGTAAACAGTGAATCACTGCTATGATAGCTATAACTACTGCTGTTCATTTTTAATCCAGAGCACAGTCCTTTTGGTTGTTTGCATTTGCTGAAAAATGAAAAGATAGAACTCCTACAAAATGTACAGCTTCTAGGGATGTAATTCCACTACTGGCTTTTGAAACACCTACCACTCCTCCTTTAAATACGCTTCTGTACGCACACTCAAACCCAGCAATTAATATTCTGCCAGCTCTTCAAAGGATTTTACCTGGGGCTATGTACACTACCTTGCTTTTGGCTTCTTTACCTTGCAACAAAGCTTTGCAAGTACAGACTAGGCAGCAACATTAGGGCGTCTCTAGGAAACAGACATGCCAAATACTTTATTTAAGTGTCACTAAATAACTATAAGCCAAATAAGAACAAAAAGAACTCCTTGCAGTGTTTTTCACTCTTCCAATGAAAAGTTTCGGAAGGGAGTAAAGTGAGAAATCCTTGCTCAACAGTCGAGTACAAATAACTTCTATGTTGGGCTGACTCCTTTTCCTTCAAATGAAACTGCACAATAAAACTGGGCAAGCATCATGGTTAATCAGTTCATAACAACACAATCTGAGACACCTGTACATCACCCAACCTACCATCCTTACTTCATTGTTCAAGCATACATGTTTACTAACCGCCCTGTCCCACTACTCTCTCCTGAAAATTTCCCTTCATCTTCTTTCACATTCACAGACAATTTCTTCTTGATGTTTTGATCACAGAACAAGTGGGGAAAATCTGATCACTGCTCTTAAGTTTACATTTTAACTCAGAACCTGGGCTAAGGGTGATTTTTTTTCAGTATTTCACCCCTTGCTTTTAGGATTCCTGAACAACCACACCCACCCCATAAGGTGACTGTTTATGCAGAAGAGCACAGAAAAGGCAGACACACCCCTGCAGAATGCCAAACTCTACTAGTTTTGCAAACCAGAGTTCAGTTTGGCACTCTCTTCACTGGCATCATATTAAGTTTGATTCTATACACCAATCTGGCCACACATAGTCTATCTGTGTTGATACTTTCAGATGTATTCACCAGACTTTCAGGGAAAGTTATTACTTACCAGATTTCAATATTAGGTGAGCTCACATTTTTGCCACAATCAAATTTCACCCCAGGAGCTGTATCAACACCTCATATTAATGAGATGCACTAGTAACCAATACAACAAATATGAATGACATTCTTGTGTCCAGATCAACTAAGAATTTTAATTTGGTTACTAAGCCAGAATCACTTAAAGGTATTTTCTCTGTCATTTTACAGTGACCACCACATGTAGTGTGACTATCACTGTATGATCTGTCACTTAAAGTACATTTACCATTCCTGAAATAGGGGAGGGAGTTTAGGTTCATGTTTGTTTACCTGTACTCCATCCATATGAATAAAATAGAAATAAACTAACATCATTTACACACATTCTCAACAAAGGTGATACAGCTTTCTGCAAACAGGAACAGAAGTTCTGTTGGTGAAGCCAGACAGTAACTGTGCTTTTGGCAGCTTGGGACAGATTAACTTAAAAGATCTAGCAGGCTGTATCTCTGCTGCTGCTTTCCAGTCTTCTGCTCTGTGTAAGGGGGACAACGCAGTATTGTGCGGGGCAACTTTGTATTCCTCTATAGGAACTTGTTCCATTGTAAGGGTGGTGTGAATCAACATCTCCCACTGATCCTGCTGCTTCTGTCATGCTCTTGCTTTGGTAAGCATGACACATATTTAATCAACTTTGACTGTCTTTGGGATCTTCTCCAGATGAAATCTGTGTCTTTCTGAGGACTTCCTATATAATGGTCTGGATTCATGATATGTACTTTCAGCTACCTTAGCCAGAGAGAAAAACCACCCTATTGTCACCAAAAAGTCAGTTAATTTCTCTAGAAAGTGATTTAGATCTTAGGTGTCTCCTTTGGATGCTTAAAGTTAAGCAGAATGAATCCAGACCAAGGCATCTGTACCTACCCACAGGTAGAAGTCAAAAAAATCATTTAACTTCAAGAAGATTTTTAATTAATGAACAGATAGCACCTGTGTCTGCCACAGAACTAAGATATACCATTAAAAAGCAGAAGTGCTCTCAGACCATATCAAACTTTTAATCATGCTCAGTGTGTTATTAGTGATGTACAAACAGTGTCACACATCCTACTACCATGGAAGACCACTATGCATTTTGCTTATCTAAGCGGTTTGTGTGCTCTTGAGTACAACTCTTCAACAACCTCTAAACAGGACAGGACAAGGATGGTGCTTATATGAGACAGTGAAGCAACATAAACCCAGCTATGACTAACTGTGCAAAGAAGGTGGTTCAATTTGTGTGTAAGTGCTTTGATGATCTGAGGTACAGATACTGTTCAACACAACTGAGACCACAGAAGTTATTTCTGTCTGGATCTGCCTCTATAAAGCACGTAAAGAACTTCAGGCCTTGAACAAAAGTAGAATCACTCGGTCCAGTAAAATAATGTGGACGTTTTCACAGAAGAAGGCACTTATATATTTCAATATGGGTTACAACAATAGAAAATATATTAAGCAAGACTGTCAAACATTCATCAGCGTACCTCTCCACTTCAGGCCGAAGAGTCTTTTCTCTTTCCAGCATGGCAATAATAAGTTTTCCCCATTCTTTTTCTATATCATTTGGATGGTAGCCTTGAGAAAGTTTGATGCGTCCAAATTCTATCCAGACCTTAAAAATTCATACATATTTGTTATTTTAAGCCACAGACAGGGAACTTCTATACATTTCAATGCATGCTAAAACTTACCTCTAGCAGTTTATATAGACGTTTAATTTTTGCTTTATCTGTCTCCTTTGGTGGAATTTCTGTTTCTTTAAACTGTAAATATTGATTATAAAGTGCCTACAGAAACATAAAAAACATCATCAACTTTTACTTACAGTAAATACAACCTTATTCTCTAAACCCTCTCCTAATATTCTTCTTACCTTTATGTTGTTCTACTTGAGTTATACAAAAAATGATCACTGCTAAGCTAAAGATTTGCTTTTGATTGTTCATATGTTAGTAATTGTATTTATTGTACTTTGAAAAAGTTAAGTAGTACTGTTCTAGAGTTGATCTGATTGTGTAAATCAACAAGTGCACTATTTGTTCAAGCTTGCTTTGAGTCAATAACATAAAGTGTAATTCCAATAAGAAGTTTTTAAGCCACCACACCTCACCTTCAATTCCACAGGATTGTTGGGAAACGTTCTATCAGACATTATCGTGACATGGTGTCTGATCCACTGCATGAGGTAGTTCACCATATTCTGATATTCAACCCATTTGACTTCAACATCCTGCCAAAGCAAAACCCAGATTACAGAACAGACAAAAATCATCTGAGAGCTCATTTCTGCTTTAGCTTTGAGGTTTTCACACATATAAAAAGAGATTTTGAAATCCTGCAATTCTGAAACAATATTTACTTGCTTATTACACTTAAAGTTTCCAAATATATGATTTCACTCTTCATTTTCGATCTCAAATAATTCCACTGAAATCACAGTATTTTCTAGGTTAGTTAACTTCAAATTGGTAAGAATCACAGAGGCAAAACTTTTAGGTCCATGACTGAAAAGTAAGAACTTAGACATGATCTTTCTGCAACTTCAGGTATATTGTTTTTAGTTAAGCTCTTGGAACAAATATTCTCATGTCCATAACATGAAATAGCTAAGACTCTAAAATCTCAACCTAGAAAAAGCATGTCAAAAAAAGTGTGACAACAGTCCTATGGAAGATCCAGCTAACATTCTGGATCTGAAATCCAGAATTTTATTAATGAAGCTCATACACCACATCAATATTTTTCTCCTACTCACATTTGCACTGATGCCTTCACCACCTTCTGGTACTTTGGGAAATGCATCATAAAGTGATGACACATAAGTTATTACTGACTTCTCATCAGGTGAGGAAACATCAACATCTAAAAGAACAAGACAGAACAGTGCTTTATCACTTAGTTGTAAGCATGCTCACCTATATGCTACAACCTGCAGGCAGATTGGATTTTATTTTAATGTTAGGGTTTTGCAACAAAGCTCTCTGCAGCTCTCTTACCTTCAGGATCCAGAAGTCTGGCAACACCAAGTCTTTCTGCTACAAAAAAAGCATGTTCTAAATTTGCAAGGTTGCTTTGAACAGCAACGGTATTCATGTCTATCAGGTCCGGCCTGTCAAATAAAAACAGTAACACTTGATTACAACTCTTTACCAGTTTTAAATCACTGCTGTATCAGTAAATCAAACCAAGAGCATGGATGAATACACCAACAGAGTTTTCACTACAAAAGGATTTCCCTAAGATCAGGTGAACAAGCAGAGGTCACTGCTAAGTGAGAAACAAAAGCAGCAGGCAACTACAACACTGTCACTTATCTACAAGATATAGTTTCTATCTATCCCTTATATGTATCTCTATTTTCTTAAGCAAATTTATTCATGTGCAGTGCCATTGTATTACAATGCCTTGTCCTTTCCACTGCCCTTGAGGGGGCTACACTCACTTTTCTCTTTTACATGAAGGAGTTCATTTCCACCGCTTTTAGGAGTTTTTAGTCATTCTGCATCAAATCCTTCAGCATGGGTCAGAACCCACACAGTAACAAAATGTAGTCACAAAACCCATCACTTTAACCTGTTCCCACTGAGCTTTAAAGAAGTCTTCTTCAAATGTCATTGAAGCCCTGCCTTCAGTTAAACATTGCTGCCAGGTCTCTTACAGAAAACTCTCAGCCTCGTGCACTTGCACATTCACACCTTCATCCTGCTTAACTGCACTACCAGCCACAATACCTTTGCTTTAATGGAATACTTGTCTGAAGCCAATCTGATCTATAAACGTTTTTAAGACCCGTAAGTATTATCTTGAACCAATCCTGTATCAACATCATTACTTTAATGTTTTAAATTAATGCAAAACTTCAGAATCTCAGAATACGCTGAGTCGGAAGGGACCCATAAAGATCATCGAGTCCAACCCTCAACTCTGCAAAAGATAATCCCCAAGAGTCACACCAGGTGTCTGAGAGTATCATGCAAATACTTCTTGAACTCTCTCAGGTTTGGTGCTGTGACCACTTCCCTGGGGAGTCTGTGCCAGTGCCCAACCACCCTCTGGGGGAAGAATCTTTTTCTAATATCCAACCTAACTTCAGGCCATTCCCTTGGGTCCTGTCACTGGTCACCACAAAGAAGAGATCAGTGCCTGTCCCTTCTCGTCACCTCACAAGAAGTTGTAACTGCAAAGACGTCTACCCTCAGTGTTCTCTTCTCCAGGGTGAACAGACCAAAACTACTATTGTCCTTTGCATTTGCTATGTAGGACTTGTTTTTTAGATCTTGCAGTTCTCAGTGCAGTATTACTCTCTGCCTCTTTCTACACTGGGAATTCTCTTAGCCATAGCACCAAAAAGGAAGAAGGGACTTTCAGAGCTGAGCAAAAAGTCATCCCACTGGAACCAACTACAGCCATGAGGGTCCAAAATTTTTTCTACTGAAGTCCTACGCTACTGAAAACCAGACTCACCAAGAAAAAACCATGAAACACCAAAATAAAAAAATATGGTAAAGAACATTTAGTGAAAAAGTCATCTCCTTAATTTTATCATTTTTGTTTCTAGATAAACTGTTTTCTTAGTTTTACCTAGCAGAAGCTTTAAATAATTGCAACAGATAGAAGTAAGACTTAAATATCACATTGTTCAAATTAATGATAACATTTCATTTGGCAACTTGATAACAAAACTGTATCAACTTTGAGAAAATACAGGCTTGTCTTTGAACTAACTACAAGGCCACTGTAAATAAAAATCTATTTCTTTTCAGTTATTTAGAATCACTGGTTTCCTTGTGCTCTTTTGAAGACAAGTCTACAAGACAGATAGTAACACTGAACCCATTATATCTTGAAAGAACATTTAATTACTAATAAAACTTCAGCAGCGCAATATAATCCTCCTAAAGCAGCGGGACTTTCCACTTCCCATATGCTTAGTGGGAGCATGATCAAGCTGACGCTATTCTTCCCTAAATCCGAGTACAGTGAAAACAATGCAATGAAATCAATATCATTCATTGTTCTTTGCAGCACAGAAAATTCATGAAAAATAAAAGGCAATATTAGCAGAGAAAACTGAGTGCTCCTGTTTCAGTCACAATAATGGAGATGGTATAAGCAATAATGATTGTTTAACAGCGGTTTTGGAAAGAGAATCAAGTTTCTCTAAGTGTAACGTTGGTTCGGTTATTTTTTCCCTCCTGCCTTCTTTATGTTTGTTTCATACTTGATAAAAACGTCCCCAGAGTGATCTCTTACATTGCCTGTTTGGTTGCCAACTCTCAGAACATGAAAGGACAAGTTGCAAAGGCCTTGACTATTCCCAGAAAATAAGCTGCAAACTGCAGGGACACTGACACAATAATCTCCTTAGAATAAAGCTTTCATTTAGATGAAGAAGAGGCAATGTTTTTCTCACTGTGATATGGGTAACAAAATCAATAAAAACCACTGCTCTTGCATAATACATCATTTTACATTGATGCTGTAGTTTCACCCCCATCTGAAGAAGTCTCTTCTGTGAGACTTCTCCCCACCTTTTAAACATACTTTCAGATCCCTGCAAGTCCTATCAGCATAGGTTATTCCATTTCCCTTTTAAAAACACAAGAGTTTTGCAATGAATACTGCTATTCTCAGTAGCATGTAGCATGCTGACCTAGATTAACTGGTCTATATTCATCTACATAGAAAATACTACAAAAGATTAAGTTCATGTCTGTTTTGCTAGTGCTTGCCTTTGGTTATTTTAAGCACACAGAAAGCTCCACAGCAGACTGGGAACAAGACTACTGATGGTTTATGGAACAGCAAAGTATCATGACTTGAATGCTAAAGGACCTGGTACTGTCCAAAGCAAGTATACCCTGCTTGAGGCTTGGGGCCTTTCCCTCTGCAGGTCACCCTTTCTTACCAAATAGTAGAGGCAAACCTTGCAAAGCTACAGAAAAAGGAGTTTACCTCCTGGAGCTCAGTAAAAAACTTTTTTTAGCCCAAGAAAAACACATCCAAAAAACCATGGCTCAGGAAATCACTGATTACCGCATTGTTCCTTTTGTTTAATAGTGGGGTGGTTTCTTTTCTCAATTTAAAATAGAAAAAAAAAGTCATTTTTATGTGCTGTAAGCTTGCAGAGATGCCTGTCCACTAACTGGAAATACTATTAACTGTTGATATTGCTGTTGTGATGAGTATCCTTCTAATATGCTTTTATTTAATTGTCTTGGTTGAAGTAAACACTAGATTTAAAAGCATCATGCATCATGGCAAACATTTGAATTTTAAGGCTATAAAGAAAAACACATGAGTTTTGTAGAAACTATTTGTCATGCATTATAGACATTTTATATAAATTTGCATAGCACTATTTAGTGGGTTCATGCATAATCAAGAACAAACTAAATGCACTATAAGTAACATACAATGACTCTACCTTCTGTCATAATACTGTGACTCATTTTATGGAAGATTTTTCAGCACACTGGGGCCTTGCCATGAAAACACACACATAAACATCCCAAACACCAGTCGAGTTGGAACATTCCATGCAAAGAAGATTCATCTGGAGCAGCCACACCTAAGTCAAGGGGTTTGGCTTCTACATTCAGAGTCATTAATCTTTTCATTTACAAAAAGACTGGTGACTGCCATTTGGGATCTTAGTGTAGGTGTTAGAAATTAGACACAATTTGTATCAGAAGTGAGGAAAAAAAGGTGTGATTAATACCACCCCAATTAGGAAACTGACAAAATTATGATCAATTCAAGAAAA
Source organism: Formicarius rufipectus (assembly GCA_013399695.1). Taxonomy (NCBI): domain Eukaryota; kingdom Metazoa; phylum Chordata; class Aves; order Passeriformes; family Formicariidae; genus Formicarius; species Formicarius rufipectus. The sequence continues at coordinate 371,991 of VXAU01005851.1, forward strand.
CAAATGCCTAGCACCACAAAGGGAAGCATGTAAACAGTTTCTGCAGAACCGCACAAAGAAATTAAGGGGTTTATGAACACAAGTTATATGGATCAAATGTAAGATTTTTATTCTTCAAAAACTCCTGGAAATCAAACAGTTCTGTGTAACAAATAAAGTTAGGTACACATAAGATTTTCCCATTGCCAGAACTTAATACCTAGCTATATAGCTCAAGATCCAAACTAGCAGCTACATTATTTGCCTGCTAAAACAAAATATTAGATTTTAAGGGAATTTGGTATCTCAAAATGGAAGATATCTAACTGAACTTTAATTTTCCCAGTCAACTGTGAAGAAATCACATCGTTCTCCTCACTGTTTTGAGATGACCAGTTGCCAAACTTACAATGCTTAACTTTACCAATGCGCATATATATATATATATATATATTTATACACACATGAGAATAACATACCCCATGAAAATACTGTTAATGGTGCAGAGGGCTGACAAGTCTGAAGTTATTTACGTGAACCATCTAAGCTGTTTCCTCCACACAACTCTCTTTCAGTCAAAACTCTGCACACTGCCTGAGTAATACCTGATATTAAAGGATATTTCATTCTTGGCTTATATTTAGCAGAAATACCATAGCAGAAATACAGTGAGTTTCAAGCAGAACTCTGAAAGAAAATATGAATGAAGATGCAGAGTGAAATGTATCATGTCACTATAGTCCAGTTACATTTTCCACTGCTGTAATTAGAAAATACTCATAAAAATTAACCACGTTTTTTGTTTCATTGTTCTTAGACAAATGAAAAGGATGTGTGCCAGAAAGATTCATGCATTTTTCAGGGATGGGAGGACTACTGGAACAAGTTAAAGACCATGCCAGAACATACAGTCATAAAATTTAAAAAAAAAACCAAGAGACTTCTGAAACAGATAGGATTCAACATGTATTTCAGGAGAGAGCACAATAAATATATTATTACCTGTTCTAGAGATTTTGGTAGAAAGATTACAAAGAAAGGAATCAGAAAACACAAACTGTTCGTGTAAAACATAAATGAGAAGATGAAGCAAAATCTACCATTTAACCTACTGTATAGTTACACCTACCATTTAATCTACCTCTTAACACAGTTTCAAAAATGCCAAAGAGTATTTACACCAGCTTATATCTAGAGTCAATGTTTCAGAACTTACTATAGCAATTTGTCTCCACATCAGGTACAAATCTAAGTTTTGTTCTAAACAGCTTGCCAAAGTTCAGAAAGACTGAGGTAGCAACCCAATGAAAATGACAGCTGGACTTCAACTAATATATACTGGTTTTGTGACCTACACATTTCTATTGATGCCCCGTGTTTGCATATGCAGTGCTCTGTACACTGTCATCACTATAAGATCTAAGGATAGTATTGGTACCCTGTGCTAATACATATGCCTACCAGATTCTCCTGATCTTTTTTTCAGGGACAGTCTGAACACTTACAAGAGGAAGAGGACAGTTTCTGCTCACAACCAGCAAGCAGGTATGACTTTTCAGCATTAAGGAGGAACAGATCTCCATCATCAGAATCAAGAGCCACAGCACAAGGTTCTGCAGTAGGTTTCTTACTGTCAAAAATCCTATGCTGAGGAAAGGACATACAATGTGGACTCCTGAGTCAGCACTATCTTCCACATTATCCTAGGCTTCCGCCTTTCAGAAGCTCTGGATTCCTTACAAAATTGTGGATTTGTCTCAGAAGGATCTATACACAAAACAATCACACAAGGAGGTTTTCCAGCATCATTCTGTTATTTGCCTTATGTTTAGGAAAGATGTCTTCAGACTCAGACCTCAGTACAAACGTGAGCACTAATTTCCAAGCCAATGTCTGCTACTGGCAAAAGTAAGTTTTGAATCAGGTATCCAGATGTCTGAACCAGATGACCTTTATCACCTGAAGCTCCTTGGCACTGGTTCAGGGGCTCACGGGCCTGCTACATGGATAGTTTTGCACATTACTCACAAATAGAATTTGAGTAGGAAAGTTAGAAAACTAAACATGAAAAATACATCATGGACCTAAGTGTAACAAAGCACTAAATGAAGAATGGGGTGCAGCTGTCCTTCAGAAAAAATAGTCAGTCAAAAGACAAGCAGGACTTCCAAACTATGGTTACAACACTACTAAGTGGAGTTACCCAGAAAAGGAGGTTTGCATAGAGCAATGCACAAGACAGGTCTAATTATCAGTACCCAGCCCTGTGCACTCACAGCATATGCAACTACACACTGTCACTTTTACTAAAAATGGGTTTGGTTCTTTTTAACAATTCACTTAGATATGGCAAAAAAAAAAAAACAAACAGTGAAAGACTTGAGAGCTCCCAGCTGTTGTACTTTCCCAAGATCACAAGGTTTCTATTACATATAGCTATGAGGATGAGGAAAGTAACAAGTAAGAGATTCAGCTCCATATCCAGATACTGAAATTTAGGTGTCTACATGCAAGTGTCTATACGTATTTCATTATATTCAGTGGAGATCTGGCCAGTGTATCCGCTGCAACCTATCTAGCAAACTACCCATAATCTCAGAGTTCCTTCAGAGCCAGCCAAATCCACTGTTTTTACCAAGCGGATTACATAACTGCAAACGTGTCAAGAAGTGCTTCCTCACTGAACACACGTTTTGAGGCTGACACTCACAGAAGAAATAAAGCAATACTGTACATTTTAAACTCAGAATTGCTTAACTGGATCTCACAGACTGTAACAATCATTACTGTAGTTTTGTTTAGGGGCTCTTGAAGACATTTTCATTCAAGTAATATAAAACACATTCAAAAAGGTTACCAAAATTATACTACAGTAATTATGGAGAAGCACGGTATGTCAGACCTGGTAGCTCATCGTTCAACACTTGACTGGAAGTTAAATAGTGAAAACAAGTGAAAAGTATTTCCCTAAACCCTTCTATCCTGGCCAGCTGACACAGACTATTTGAAGTAATTTACATAAACATTTTATGACTTTTTAGAAATATCCCCTATGGGGGTGAGACAGGGAAAATATTACATGCAACTTCAAATGTGAGACTAAAATGACTGTTCAACCACAGACTTCACAATAACATTTTCAACCAGTACACGACACAGTGATACAGAAATTACCCCAATGCATCAAACCACTGGGTGAAGCTTAGCAGTGTCATCATGGCAACACTTCAGAATTCAGAGAAAGTCAAAGTTTTCTAATTCAGAACTGTCATTATGGGAAAGTTTTATCCTTATAACTGCAATAAACCAAAAAGCATGCTGCTGCATACTGTTCTGCATATTGTTTGTTCAAGTATGTGGTAAATACTTATCTCAAGCTCCACAGGTTCTCACCGTCAATAACATACTATGTTAATACATTTTGCATGACCATTAAGACTTGTATTCTCTTTCTGGTTTTGTCTTCCCTTGTGTTGGTATGACTGGAATGACTGCATTATACATTATTTTATGTGTCTCTACAGATTTCAATCAATGCTCTTGTAAAGATGAACAATAACGCCTTTTTATTCTCTCAAGAGCTGAAAAATTCTCCTGTGATCCGAACTCTCCAGCTCTCCTTTTTTATTTGTTCATAATTTTTCATATAAATTTTCAGATACAATTAACAAATCTGAAAAATGTATTGCCAATGATGGTGCAACAAGGGCACACTATTTACAGATACATTTCCTGTCTGTTCTTCAGACATCCCAACACATTATATCAAGACTTCCAATAAAAAATGAATTGTTTTAACTGCACTAAAAATATGGAAAACAAAAGCCATCAGGTGCCCTACCTTATTAATTTAGGCCCTAACAATATACAAAGCTAATTCAGGTAATTCCTTCTATTATGGATGCCTTTGATTTGACAAGCACTGAGTTTGATAAATCTACTGAAGCCTCCTGCCCCACCTTTGTTAGCACTGCAAAACTTTTACTTGTAACTTGCCATACCAATTGATTTAGATAAAGGCACAAGTGAGACATCGTAATATCAAAGACCTATTAGTTAAATGAGGAGTTCAGCTTTAGCCATGCAAAACAAACCCTAATCATAACTTGGCAGTAAATTTGCAATGCAGCTTTCAAGTTCGGTACACACATGAATGGAACAAGAAAAGATCTGTCAGTCTTTTCACTAGTTTTAAAAACAGATTTTATGTTCTCATTGTACTAAGAGCTGTTCCTGTCATTACAGGAACAGAAAGGGTGCAGTAACTTTGCCAATTTTTTACCTATGATAAAATTTAAATAGGAACAAGGCTTGTAGTTGTTAACTTCAACCCACACTGTGTAATCTACAGAAATAATCATAAATAATGTACCTTTCCTTGGAGCATTTGAATACCAAAAAGACAATGAAGAAACCCAACTAAATTGTTTTTCTGCTCTGTATCCTAAGAATACTCCCTCCAAACCACAGCAGTGAGTGTTTGACACACCAGCTTCCCAGTGGGATTAATATAGTTACCAAAAAGGAAGAGTGAGGTACTGCAATGAGTTCAAACAATTTGCTAAAGGTTCCTTGTGCCATCCTGCCTTGGAGGCAACCATTTCTTCACGTGCCACAGATCTGCCAATAACATTGCCTGAAGACCTCTTACTGTGCAATTTATCATGGGGACATATGCCACAGCTGCTCAGACACCATATACTTTTGGATAAAGACTTCTGACACCCTCAGATGTCTTGGTTCTTCCAGATCAAAGAGTAAGAAACACATGAAACTTGAATAAAAAACTGGCCTTTCAATCCAAAGCTTTACTTTTTGTTATATTATCAAGTGTCTTAGGCAAGAGAAAAGCTTTGATTTAATCCCAAAATTTTTTTGTTATCACTTACTGCAAAAAGAGAACTGTTCTTTAGCTGCTACTTAGCAGTAGGATCCAGCACATCAGAAACAGGGAGTATTTTAGATCTGGATCTGAAATTAATCAATCCAACTGACTGGAAGTCTTCCATCTAATACCCACTAAGGCTAACCACCACCATAAGGCAAGACGTTAAAACTGCAGGCATGCTTCCAGCGCTATTTTAATATAGTCAAGCATCATCACAGAATTCTTCCGAGTGCATCCAATTAAACTGCAGCTGAGGTAACTTGCTATTTCTAAACCCATTAGAAACATACTTGGGCAAGTAATGTTAAAAGCATGTCTGCTTGTCAATATTTTTAAACATCCTAAATGCAGTTTGTTTTTTTCCAGATTGACAATTCTTAATACCAAATATGTTTCTACTTCAAAAAAACCCTGTTGAAAACAGTAAGAACCACGTTACTGAACAAGGAAGTGGATGGGAAGGGAAGAGCAACACAACCAAACACACACTTTCTTTTTTTAAAGCTGGGTAACAATAAATTACGAGTCATAAAAGAGCAAGCCAGAACTAGCAGACCCAACTAATCTCTTTATTTAACACATGAGCCCCAGAATTTTAAGGCTTGACACTATGTAATATTTAGTTTCTTTCTCATTCATTCCCCAAGGGTGTTAGACGTGTTTCTGCAAACTGAGGCATTACTATCCCTCCCCTTAAGGAATGCAATTCATGTCAGTCCCTGATCAGTTGCAACATGTTTTAACATCAGAAGGATGCCATATGCACTGCCAGCCAAGAGCTTAGTGTTCAACTAACTACACATGCACAGCAAATCATCCTGGGTAAGGCTGAAACAGCTTGTTCTAAACCTGAACAGTTATTTGGCAGGCAGGAATCTAGCTTGCTCCCTGATATATCACACTCTGAAAAACATCCGTTAAGTAATTCTGAAAGCATAGTTAGTATAGCAATATTCCAGAAAAAAAAAAGCTCTGTGACCCTGGAAAATTTGTCTCCCTCACTAAATCTAGCATTTATGGAGCTGTCACAATGCTGCTTCTGCTGGGAACACACTGCAGCTTCTATTCCTCTTCCTTCCACACAAAGCACTCAGCATACCTACACTCTTTCCGTGATGCATTCACTGCTAGCCTCTTCCTCTTTTGCTCAGGAACAGTAGCCATCTTCTCCTTGCTCACTCTCTAAACTGTACACAACTTAGAACTACAGGCATCATTAAGGTTTTGCATAAAACTTAACCACAAGCAAAGGCTCTTCTGGATCAGATCTCTGCATTTTTTTAGCAATAGAGTAAAATAAAAAAAAAAAATCTTTTTTCTTCTGTTCAAAATGCACCCCCTTTAGACTCTATTACCACCTTCTCTCTCTGCAGTATTTCTAATACTTAGAATTCTTGTTAGGTAGTGCCAAAATTCGTAGACAACTGCCTGCACGTGGTCTCAGCAAGCCTTGGTATATTGTTACATGGAATAACCTCAATTATTTTCTTGTCTTAAACCCTTCATATATATACTACACTCCTGCTCGCTTGTCAGACTGCTGCCCAATCTAACACAGTTTTTCCCCTTTTTCTCCTAACCAGTCACATTTTGTATGGTTGCTGAAACTCACCTAGAAGTCCAGACATAATTGGACATGTCTATGCTCAAAGTGTACAGAAGGCAGACCAAGAGCCCATGACCTTTAATTTCTAGTCCTTCCCATAGCACGACCATGGCCCATTGTGATCACACTCTCCTAGGCACTACATGAGCCCAGCTCAAGGGCTAACAGTGACTTAGGACTGATCTCAAGGGCACTGCACAGTGTCTGGGAGACAGAGGGAGAGTTAGCTGTGCAGACACAAGCCTTGCTGTACCACTTACCTCAGGGCTGGAAAGCAGGGGCTGAACCTGCATCATTTACTAGAACAGACCTAACACTTGGGACTAGAACTTAAAAACTATGGTTTTACTTGGGAACTAAGCTTGAACAGATGCTTTTTCACCACACAGGCACTACTGGGGCTATGCATTAAATGCTATTATCTAGTTACACAAGAATATACTACTCTCGAAGGAATTCCTTTTGTAAAGGCATAAAGTAAAATTACCTCTCTATTACAAAAGTGAGAACACAAAAATAAAAACTTATAAAGGTGTGCCCACATTTTTACAGAAAACATACATGTATGACATTACTCTTATTTTTCTGTATACAGAGGATATAACTGGGATACAGTTCTAAAAAATTTGTGTTTCTTTCACCTTGGGAAAAGGGATGTACAGAGGAAAATGAAAACACAAATCAGGGGCATTTACCTAAAACACAGCCTAGTGACTAGAAATACGTGATGTGATAGAGCTACAAGACAAAGATCTCAGGGCGTAGATGGCGGTATCTCCAGAAAAATCTGGGCATTGTACACTAACTAAAGTCATCCTCCAACTTCCAAGTCTAGCTTACAAGATTTTGCTTTGTATGATATGATGTCATGAAAGAAACGCCGTGTACTTTTGAAACTGCCTGAAGTCAGATTTCTTCCAACACTACACACTGAAGCAAATAACACGTCTTCATTGAAAAATGAAGCTATAAGAGGCAAATGATATAACACAAGACATAGAACAAATGCTTGAATCTTCCGGATGTATCTGTAATTTTCACTAATGGCCCGATCACATACCTGAAGGAAGGTTTAGAGGTTGATACATTTAAAATAAAATCATACCACTAACATCTCTGGTTATGTTCAGTATCAAAACTCACTTTTTAATGTTGTAATTTGATTTGGTCTTTCTATGTAATGACAAGTATCTCACAAAACAGAGCAGGTTTAGATTAGATATTAGGAAGAGATTTTTTTTCCCACTTTACTGTGAAGAGTGATGAAGCACTGAACATGCTGCCCAGAGAACTTGTGGATGCCCCATCCCTGGGAGTGTTCAAGGCAAGATCGGATACAACCTGGCCTAATGTGAAGCCCTGTGCATTTGCCAGAGATTTAACCATGTACAGGATGTAAATGGAAGCTTTATATACTCTTCAAAAGTTCAGCCAAGTAATCTTCAATCTTATGCTATAAACACAGACCTCTAAAAACTGCTGAAAACATAAGGAACTTTCTCATATAAGAATAAATTACTTTTTCCTAAATTTGGTGGGAAAAAAAAGATATCAAGTTGTATATGGAGCTAAGTACCTCAAACAGAGCATTTTTTTCCTCTCATTTCTGTTATTCATAAAATTACTTTCCTTGATTTGAAGTGCACTGCAAAATCACTGGCAACTCATACATATCCTTAACAGAAATAAGAGAAAAGGTTACTGAAGGCCTTTATAGAAAGCTGTGACAACCTAACCATTGTTGCTCAAAAGGACAGAAAACAAATACCCTGCACTTGTTCAGGACAGCAGGTGACTGATTTCAGTGCATGTGACCCAGCACCTGCACACTGTGCACATCCCTGGCTTGACACTTCAAGTAGAGCACTGCCAGCATGGTTGTGGGTGCAGGAAGGAACCTGGATGACCTTTTGAACCACCAATCTCCACCAAGATGCTGCAGTGCATATTAATCATTACAGGGAAATCCCGGCCTTACGGGGCTTCTCCCATGCTCCTTGGAGGGAGCAGGGTGACATGGCACATACATGCACTATTCATGTGGTTCTGCATTGTAAAACTTAGATGGCTTACACCAAAAGGTGCTGGGATCCTCTGTCAGGACAAAAAGAAAGAAGCAATTCTAACCTGCCACAAAGAGCAGGCAGGCTGCCAGCTCCACCAAAGGGAGAGGCTCCCTGCCTGCTGGTGCATGAGTCACACAGCCCAGCTCCTTACCCAGCCCTTCACAGCTTCAGCAGTTTCCTGAAGTCTTGAAGCTGGTGTGCACTTGTAATTTAAAAAAAAAAAAAAAAAAGAAAAGAAAAAAGGCATTTATGCCCGTAGAAGAAGTAATTATGACCTGCCACTCCTGTCCTGTCACCTAGAACTTGACAGTGACGTCGCCCTGTCTCAAGGACTGACTGTAGGGATCATATTGGACCTGCATAGATTGTGTTCTCGATGGTGCACCCAGAAAAGGCCTCTCAGCCTTGGTGTCTGGTCTGTGACCGTAGGGTTTACCTGTCTACAGCCAGGTCCAGCTCAGACACAGCACAGCTCCTGTCCTCTGGAGGCTGCTGGTGCTCTCACCTCTTGCCCTTACAGTGGCGCAGACAACCTGAGAGCAACACACATGACAGGTCCAGCCCCAGCACACCCCCAGGGAGGTCCCTGATGCCGAGGGCTGGGGCTGCCCTGGTGCCCCCCTGGCTGCCCTGCTCCTGACTGGGGCAGTGGAATGGGCCCTGGCTGCCAGGGTCTGCCCTGACAGAGCTCATTAGGAAGCCTCCACTGCTGTCCCCTGGCATGTGCTCTCCCATCCCACACACAGCTTACTGTGGCCCAGTACAACTGCAATGCTAGATACATGCCTAAGTATCTATTCGAGCCTTCTGCTCATTACTGTCATAGCACTAAATGTCACACCCTTAAAATGGAGTCCAATTAAATCCCTTCCAGGACTGAAAGTTGTTGTGCCGCACCTGAAGAGCCCCATTCTCCATTCACAGAGAGAGGATACTTCTCCCAGCTCAGGGTGCACAGTGCTTCGGCAGGGAGAGGTATCTCCAGCAAGCACAGAATACCTGGTGCAGGGGCACTGCCACACTGCACCATGACTGGCAGATGTGCCCCCACAGGGGTGCTACACAGTGGTAGCACCACAGTCCTGCCCAGGCAGGACATCTAGTCATCCATCCTGATGGAGCACACCAGCTGGCAGCATCCACAGGATGTGTAGTCTAGCTCCTGAGACCACCTGTGATCCACAAACTGGGACCTACTAAAACAGACAAACAGAGCAAATGGAAAATCACTGCCAGAAATGTGTAGATCTTCTTAGTGTTTACCCTACTTATTGCTCAAAACACAAACCAAGTTTTAGAAGAGTTCTCTGGAGTAAAACACTGTAGTTAAAAATATCAGATGACTGGGAAGATCGTTCCTATCTTGTGAGCAATAGTTGGAAATTATTATCTCTGTTTTAACATAGAGACTCACTAAAATCAGTGGAAGAATCTCACTGATTTAATCAGCAAATGGAACTCAAGAACCTGTAACTTCTCACAGCAAAACCACATTAGATAAGGATGGTAAATATTCTCTGGAAGGACATGGGATCCTTGTGTGAAGTTATGCTTACAGGAAGAAGACAAGCTAAATGGAAACTGGCACAGAAGCACACAAAACGAAGACTCTGCTCCTTGGCCTCTGAATCACTTGCCTTGTGCAACACACTCATGTCAAAGGTGCCTGTGCTTCCCTGCTGAAACACTGTGAATTAAACTCATGGTGCAACACCAGAAACACTGTTCCAGCAAAGCAACTCAGTCATATCCCAAGGCATTGACATTCACATAGCCAGAGGACAGAATTCAAGCTTTTCAGTATTTATTAACTGATCAGTACCACAACTACTAGTTGCTGAGCTGTAAAGGCTACACTGCTTGATGTAAGATGTATAAGGATCTGAAGAAACTCTGGGAAGTATCTTCCGTTATTCCATCTCATTTAGCTCCTTCCTTTTTTTCTCTCCAATCTCTCCATATCTTACAGATTGTTTATTTTTACAAATACTTGCCTGTGCTATGTTCATTCTTTTGACTGCTCTGCCTTGAAGTAAATCAGCCTAGTCTTTTGCCAGCTATTTCCTTTTGCCTTGCCAATGTTACTAAAAGAGACTATTTTGCTGACATGCACCTCCTCCCTGACCGGCTACCCAGAGCAGAAGCATAGTCAGAAAAAGACCTCATTGACTCCGATGCAGCTTCATTTTAGCATGAAGTTATGTGCTGCCACGACTAATTTCTCTGGGACTTTGAGCACTTACAACCTTTACACACAGACTGAGAGGGAAAGGTTTGCACCTGCTTCATTCACCTCCCCTTTAACTTCAATGTCCCAATCCCTACAAGGGCCACATGTATGTTGGCTGCCTAGACTTCTTTCTGTGGTTGACCATGAGAAAAATCTAAGGAAAGGATAATCTGCTCCAGGCTCTGTTCCCTGAAGCGGCATTAAAACACACCAAATCTGGCTTTATTAAGGACATTCTTTCATATTATACTAAGGAAATTGTGTACCCTTAGACTTCCTTATGACAGGCTTCAGGGCATAGAGTACAAACTACACGTGCTATGATAAAACCCAGGAAGCTTTGTGTAATGAAGGACAAGTCAGCACACAATAATTAGGTCAGCGGCCAGAATACTCTCCAATGTAGTCCTCTAAGACACACACCCATTCAATTCACGAACCAATATACAACAAGAGAGAGATGTTGCCAAACGAGGGAACACTGAGCGCAGCAATGACTAAATCTTGTTCTTCTGATCAGCTTGATAACAATAGTCAGCTTTGTCAAGAGAAATCTCTTCTCATTCAGAACCTAGAATTAGAAATCCCCTCCTGACAGTAGACACCTTCAGCTGTATTTCAAGTTAACAGACTGTATCCTTCAGCCTCTAGTCACAGCCACCAGTGGCTCTAACACTCTTAACTTTTTAAGAGTGTAGTTACAAAAGCATACAGTACCACAAATCCCTTCTCAGACTGAGAACATTCAAGCCAGCAGGTCACATTTTCCCTAAGAATGCTCTGCCATTTTATACAAGATGCATCTCAGAGTAGACCTGGGCTCCAAGAATAAACACTGAGGAAGCTCTATACTCCAAGACCATGGTCAAGTAATATGAGGAAGAATCCAGGGATCTCAGACATATCCCAGATCATGCAGTAGCTGATGGCTTTCTCTAGCAGTGCAATTGTGGATTTCGGTGATCAGTTCTGCCTCTATCTACCTACACTTAAATATCAGTATGACCAGAAGGGATTGTGGAGAAAACTGAACTCTGGGGACATTCTTCTTAGCAGCCTGGATTTGCCTCATGAGAGATGCGCAGCATTCACGGAGATACTCTTCTGAGGAAGGAGGGGCATCCAAAGGTTAATGAGGCATCCTTTGGCTTCAAAGAGCAGGAAATCACCCAGGAAGAGTCAGTGTCATCTCCACAGCTATTACAGACATAAACCACAGAGCTCTCTCTATGTACATTAAAATGCTGTCAATACTTTCCAAGAGAACAAATGGAGCACTTGCCTGTATTTATGAATGATGGCATTAAATAATCTTCCATCACGCCAGCAGGTAGTGAAGTTTTCACAACGTATTCCAGCATAACCCTCCGTTGTTTGCTGTGACCACAGGAGCAGTCTCTCTTTAGCAGACATGTCCTCTGACTCCCCAGTAACGTGGATATCAGATATCTGAAACGAAGTTAATATAAACATTACAGCTACATTTAACCCATAATAATACTTAAATATTGCACAAAATCACTCTGCTGCATAATGTACTGGTTGGTATCAGCATATATGAATATGCTGATTATCCATGTACTGTATCAATACTGCTTCGTGCCTTATCCTCATGTACTCTTAGTGTCTTCGATATGAAATAAGAAATTCATAGCTTTCTGAATTTTCTTCAGTTAGCCACTTCTCAGTCTCTTAAATTCTGGGGACAACATAATATTATTGCAAAATGGAAAATACTTAACTATTTCTATTTTATGCTGATAATATAATCTATCTTTATGTATGATACCAATTATATATAAATGCTATATAATTATATATAAAATCCAATATGTTTTACATGTATATAGTCACACTTATACAATACCCATATTTATATTCTTCATACACTTTATTTAACTACAAAATTCCTCTCTTAAAGCAGGTTAATTTATAGTATATGCTGTTCTGAAATTCAGAAACAAACCAGTCAGAGTGAAAACTGCTAATAATAGCTTTAGGACAAAATTTTCTGAGAAGCATTTTAGGGATGATGGAAAGACTGACACAATCAATAAAATCAATGATGAAGAAGGCTTGGTTTCCTGCTAGTCAAGGATTATAAACATTTCTAACCCTGAATGTGACCACTAGGTAAGCTCACTGTTGAATTTTGGATGGCTAAAATGTTAATTTAGCTCATTACATGAAGATCAACAGGTTGCATTATCTAAGGATTATCAACATCATGTCAGGGGAAGCAAGAAAATACTGGGAATTTTACATTCAAATACTAATTTATAGTACATTAAATTATCCCATAATGAAGCTCAGTCAGTTAGTTTAGAAAACTACCACTGTATAAATATGAATCAGACATTTCTCTAATTTGCACATTGTAATGTTTGCACCTTGCGTTACAGAAATTGTACATAACGTAAACATGAACTGCAGAAAGGAACAAAAATAAGACGTGCCTTGACAAAGTGCTATGGCATGTTGTCCTTCTTCAAAGTGGCCACCTTTTACCACTTATCCACATCACAAGAGATAATACCAAGTGTTATTGTGAAGAACACTAGGAACCCAGGTACTATGAGGACCAAAGTACTGTAGCTCAGCCATTACAAAACGCAGGCAGAGGTGCTTGAGCAGAGGCAAGAAGGCTTGAGACAACACCAAGGACCTCTCTGAGCCCAGCTGGAAGAGGCTGCTCTGCATGAGCATACACCAGCACTGCAGGGAGAGACAGGTCTGCTCTGGAGCCAACCTGAGGCCAGGGCTCAGGGAAGGTTTGCCCACAGATAACTCTGGGTGCTCAGGTTAGCTGCAGAAGAGCCTTAACTTGAGCTGTGCCAATTCCAGCAATCATGTTCTAGTGTAAACCAGGGAGTTATCCACATGAGGTCAGACAGGAAGGTCGTAACAATATGTCCCACACTCAAAATCTCTGCACACAAAGGTATCTTCTGTCTGGGCTCTGATGGGGGAATTCCGACAGGCTAGGCTGGAAATGATGGGGTTTTCTCACATTAGAGCCACAGAAAACACAATGCCAAGAAGAAAGACATGTAGCTTGCCTGCTGATGTTGCTACACCACTGCCTAAGACAAGGTGGTGAGAACACTTAAGAAGGAGGGGACTAAAGGAAGAGCCTTGGAGATTCCACAGAAATGGAGTTTCCACGGTGCTTACTGCAATTTCTGGTTTACCATATTTCACCCTTTCAGAGGATAATGAGCATTAACAGCTATACAGTTAATTGTGAGCAAATTTAATGTATGAAAAAATTAATTTACAATATTTTCTATTCAAGTATCCACAAATCAAAAGTTATGAATGCAGTTCTTCAAATATTTATCATAGGCCATCATATCTGCTGGATCTAAGTAAGGGAAAAATACAGGCACCTATGCCAGAAAGCAAAATAGTTTTAACTGCTCAACAGCCCATAAATAATCTCAGAAGCTCTGAGAGCACTTTCTGCATCCTATTGTTTCCAGCTTCAACACTGCACACTTTTAAGATCAAATGGAAGGAGAAAAAACACAGAAGAGAACATATGCAGTTGTGATTGTTCATCAGTTTCTATGTATGAAAACCCCACAAAGAGTATTTACTACATGGAAGTGCATAAAATACAGATGAGATGAGTCACGTGTGAAGCCAACAGAGAATCCAGTGTGGCAAAAGAACAACGTAAACTCACTCAGAAAATTTACTTGTAAAAATCCAGGGAACTCATCTGTAATGTAAAATCTCTTTTCTCTGGGTTACCTTTATTGTTTGGTATTTCAAAGCAAGAAAGCAAACTAAGTGTTTTTTCAGTAGCTTCAGTTCCTATTCATCACAGAACAACCAGACCACAATATAAATGAAGTCAACCATTTACCATTTATCCAGACAACGCTTCTGAAAGAGATTACATCATCTGGAAGTGACAGATGTCTAGTAAAAAAAAATAATCCCCAAACCCTATATTTTTTCCTGTCATTTTTGGAAAGTCCTCTGTGCGTAATCCTTAATTATCAGATTTTTTAATGTACTCTAGCAAGAGAAAGCTAACAACGTGATTTGCTAATGGCCATTCCTTACTGCTAAGTTCAAACCCTTGGCCTCCTTCACAGTTAATCGACCAGAGATGCCTATGTACATTTCAGACTGCAGAGAGTGCAAACACAGCATGTTTGAGTGCACATTAGATTCCTCTGGAAACAAGTAATTTCAAATATCAAGGCAACTTCTGAAGGTCATACTTGTATCTGTTGTTACATACACAAACGCGAGAACTCTTCTTACTCTGAACACAACCACTGGGCAAGCTCACTGTTGAAATTTTGGATGACTAAAACATTAATTTAATGCATTGCACAAAGATCAACGGGGTTTTGATCCAAAATCTTCCAAGCAGTATTTAGCACCCTACTTAGCCATCTGAAGAAAAAAGGAAAAGACTAGAATGGGTTTAAAAACTGAAATTGCTTTTCACTCATGCAGGAAGTCCATTTCATTTCAGGTTAAGAAACACTAACATTAGTCAGAGACCTGGAACAGTTTGGGCACTTCTGTTCTCTAAATAAAGCATTTCAGATTCCAAGGCTAACATTTCAAACTTGTTCATAAACACAGAATTAATATTTTTAAAAAGTATAAAAATACAGTGAGGGAAATAGTGAGTCAAAGTGCTATATTTTATTACACTTACAAATAGAAGCTCTACTTTGCAAGATGGCCTGATAACTTCAAACAACTTAACAGCTAAAATACTACCACCATAAAACATGTGTCAGAGAGAGAGAACGTGCATCTTTCCTTTAATAACCCAATTAAGGACAGTATATCCACAATTACTATGCATTAATCAACAATATTTCTAACATCATTTTCCACAGGAGAAAAACAGAAGAACTATTAAATTAAGAATACTAGAACAGAAAACATATTAAGGTGCAATCTAATCCTCTGCTAGTCAAATTTTGTCCTTCCAAGCAGTTTGTGTGAACCTTTCGCATCACACAAGCCCATCATTTACTCGCTACAAATTGTTACTAGAGGACATTTGTTCCTCAAGCATGAAACAAATTACTGAGTGTGCGTGAGTTTGAACAATTGTTTGCTAGAAATCCACTTCTCCAAATTATCTCAAAGCCTGTGAATTAAGTGTTATGCAAGAAAAAGTGACAGAGATAATTCTCTACACAGCCCTTTGTTTCAGGATCAGAGTCTTAATTGGCACTAAATACTTTCTTGCCTGTAAATGGGAGAACTCATGCACTTCTGCTACTGCACATGTTTATTCTCAGCCTCCAAGTTCCCTTTCTATCATAAGGTATGCCAAACCCATACATCAAAAAGCCTCAAGCTCTTTCCTTGCACTGACATCAGTGATAAAGTTTTGAGCCCAAAGAGCAAAGCAGACAAGACTTTCCAAAAGAGTTAAGTGGTGGTGCTGGATTTCTGTGATTCATTTTTACATGGCAAACAGAAGAAGAGCAAGACTCATATAGATAGTAAGATGTCCTTCCTCTGATTCCATATTATCTCAAATGTTTTGAAACAAGTCTAAACTTGACATAATGCACTATACTCCATAAAAGCCTATAATGGGATAGAGACGTATGATGTGTGCATGTAGTCACATGTCACCTAGCCTAAACCAGAAAAGTCTGAAGAACACAGAGAAATAAGAGTCCAGCTTTGAGCAAAACACTTCAAAACCTACAGGATCAGTTGAAGCAAATCAGAAGAGAAAAGTAAGAATGGCAAAGATCTAAAAATACGCGACCTTGTTAGGAAACACTGAAAAATTATGTTTATTTAGCCTTAAGTACGGAAAACTAAGGGGAGATGTGACCATGGTGCTCAAATATGAAAAACGCTGTTGCAGAAAAGAAAATAAATCAACTCTTCTTGCAATAGGGAAAAAAGTAATGATAATAAGCATAGGAATTTCTGCTAAAACCACTTTTCAATAGAAAAGACAGATAAGCAATAGAAAAATCACTCAGAGAATATGTGAAACCATCAATAAGGCAGACACAGAAGAACAAGAATCAGTTAAGAATGATTTTCATTAAGTTATCTTGCCTTTGGGTACAGAGACCACCTAGATGACCTGTCCAGAGTCTTTCCAGCCCTAGTTTTTTAGTTCCATCAATGATTATAGATCTCCTTCATTCACGAGCATTTAAGGTGGACTGCACTTACCTCTTTTGAGTATTACAAGGAAGTAAACAACACTGTGCCAATAAAGCAAAGCTCCTGACTTTTGCACCTTTGCCCTGCAAACCACATTGCAGAAGACCAACTGGCACTTAGCCCTCATTTACCTGTACTACATTAGTAGATAATACATGAGTATGTGATGGTAGGCATAGTTGGAAGGTATCTTGTTATCTTAAAACTATTTGCAATGACAAGTGCAACAATAAACAGATGGCAAATGAGTCAGAAGTATTCCACAGAATATGTTGACTACAATTAACCTACTTTTTTTATTTAAAAGCAACTATATTGCCCTTAATATGATTCAAATACATGTGGGGTTTTTTTCTTCTTGCAGATTATTATTAGTCTTGTAGATGAGGGAAGAAAAATAGTGCATCAAACACTATGTAGATGCACGGCAGAAAAACACCTGAGGAGCTTGCAGCCAAGACATTTGAATTCCCGAAGTAGATGAATGATTCTGTTTACATATTAAATGTTTTTTCCTAAAAAATAAACTTACATCCATAAACCAGAACTGAAACTCCCACATATTAGCTTGGAAAAACAACTGTAATTATTGATAACATGATGCACTTAAGTCACTGGTTTCACAGCCACCCAAAACTGGTGGTAACTACAACTCGTAGCTATCTTTTGCTGATGCTGAAAGAAAGCCATGGCTTGTTTCAACACAAGACATCTAATATCACAGTGGCAGCATCTTCTGTAGTGAAGTCAAAACTACAGCCGTGATTTTCTACACTACCTGCACTGTGCTAAAACATCACTGAGAAGGGGAGCTGCTGCAGCAAGCCTGTTTCAGCCTTGATTCATTTTTCGACCTTAATGCAAAAACTGCCATCTGCTCTCAAACAGGCCTGAGTTAGAAGAGTACCAGAGCGTATCTTCCTTGAGGAAGTCACCATCCTGTATTAGGAACAAGGACTGCAAAAATTAGACCTCAGCAGAGAATAAGAAACTTTCCTCTCAAAGCTATTAGTGAGCAGTCAGAAGCAATGCTTCAGAACACCCCTCTAACCTGTTTTGCAAACAGAAAAACACAGGTAATGCAGTAGCACATATCTGAACAGAAAATCATTTCTTTTTTATGTGGGTAAGAAACCGTGCCACCGAAGGGAACTCAGAACGTGTTTCAGTAGAGGGGACTATGCTGATTCAGAGCGTAAAACGTCATATCTCTGTGACAGTGTAAATTATTCAGCTATACCAACAGGTTTCTCTGGTCTCTGCCTCTGAAAAGCCAACATGTTTTCAATTATCTGAGGCACTGTGTAAGCTGAGACTACATTACAAGCTTGGATAAATTGACAAGGTGAGGGAAAGCTACTGATCTCTGTAATTAGAGCAAAGAAATTGGTAAAAGCTGAGATTGGTAACTGCAAACCTTGTGTATCAGCTCAGGCTGGGAAGATCTTTGTGGATTTGCATAAATAACATCTTTACTCAATATATAAAAGATAGAAACATAAGACATGCTTGGTTAGTTCTTAAAAGCAATAAGAAGGAAATTGGCCATGACTTTGTAAAGCAATTAAAGTCTGAAATCTAGTTTTTCCTGTATTTGTTTACAGGTCAAACCTCAGTGCTCTTACAATTAGTTATACTAAGAATCTTGGGTTGAGAAAGGGAACTGAACTGAAAGCCAAACATTTCAGCAACTGAGGCATTTAGCCTGATTTGTCAGTAGTTTTCAGATTCATATCATTATGCAGTGTTCTATCAACATCAGTGTTGATGTGCGTGCTCAGCAGAAATCTTTTTTTTTGCCTCCCCTTCCCCTGTGCTAACAAGAGCTCCACACCTGATTGCAGCAACAACTTGCAGCAGTGCTAGAAACCTTTACTCTCATAGCCAGGAAAACACAGCCATGCCTGGCTGAACACACAAGGCCTCACACTCTCTTACTCAGCAGTGACACTTGGTTCAAATCAAAGAACATTCCTAAGCTGTTCCTGAATTCCAGCTAAGATTAAGAGGGCAAAGATCTCCATGTGTATTAGGAGGCTATTTGTACTAGCGTGTACTGTGTGTTGTAACTGGGTGTGTTATCCATATTTAAAAACTAAGCTCGGATGAAGTATTGTTTTATTTCTTTTACAAAAGTAAATTACATAGCACCAGAAGTTTAGTTAGCTTTTTGCCAGAAAGAATACCTTTGGCACATGCCCATTCCCTCTGTTCACTCAACTCAAAGCTCACATGTCCCCGTTCAGCAAGGAGAATCAGTTCTGGACCAGATCCTGCTACCGGCATTTGTCCCGCACGTACAGATTTCAGTTGCCCTGATATATGGACTGAATTGGTAAGCATGGATACAAAAAATTAACTTTCCTTCAGATATTCTGCAACTAAAATTGTATATTGGTTTCTTTTATTATAAAAAGGAAATAATCCAACCATCAGAGGAATATGGAATTTCAGTAGTTAATATTAGTAGGTCATCTAAACAGTTTGGGATGAAAGGTCTTATAAAAGAAATGTAGGGCATTATTAACATGATTGATGTTCACTTGTTCTGTTTCAAGCTGTCTGTGTAGTTCTATCTTCTTCAGTTCCTACTGGTCATAACTGAAAAGAATTAGAAATATTCCTTTCCTTAACACACGACCATCAAGAGTTCATAAGAAAATTTACTGCAGATACTGAAAATGAACTCTAAAATGCACTCCACCTTCTAGCAATATTTTAACACAAAAATCACTTCCTAAATTAGGAAACAGATCAAACTACAGACAGAAAAACAGAAAAGGATATATCAATACTCTTACAGTTATTACCTAGCCTTTGAAAAAGATCAAGTGATACGTTCTGTCCTACAACTACCTGTAGTATCATAGCATGGGTAAAAGGTTTATATACAGTAAAGTGAAGAAATTTTTGTAATAGAAAAAGTACTGTTCAAATACTTATTCTGAGCTAACTTTCAAATTAAATGCACTGTGGCAAAATAGTTACCTTGCTCCTGTTTGGTGGAATGCTAAATAATGCCTTTTCTTTCGGCAAATGGGAAAGCACAGCATCAGGATAAAATCTCATTTGTTCAAGTAACATATCGCTTTTGCTTTCAGAAAGAAAGAGACACAACTTTTCAGATTTACTGCTTTCCAAAACATCTTCAATGGTTCTGCAAGAAATTATGTTTAACCCAGCTTCTTCATGTTGTCTGCCTACAGCATGGATAGCAGAATCCAAGGCAGTTGCTTTTCCATAATGAAGACCACTGCATTTCTTCAGGAATGCTAATTCTCTCCTGATGCCATCCTCTGAGTATTTCCTTTTCCCTGTACAATGCTTCTCTGACTTCCTCTCATCTTGTTCCTTTAACGATGTCTCTGTTTCATCAGACTTGGTGAGCCTCTGATTATCACCACGAAAGCTCTCCCCACAAAGAGAATCACTCTTTGCTTCACCCAGTAAAACTTTTGCTTTAACAACATTAACTGAAAGGTCTGTACTCACAGGCAGAGCATTGCCAGCCACTGTCACGCTCCCGGGGAAGGAATCAGCCAATCCCGCACCCTTGGGGTGAATCCCAATGGTTTCTGAAATCTCCACTTTACACTGTCTTTTTTCTTCATTATCTTCAACGTGTGTTGAACTTGATCCCTCCTCAGTTGATTTTTTTCTCCTTTTTCTTCTGAAATATTTTCTTCCAGGGGAATGTTTATCTGGACTTAAGGGAGCTTTGGCAGGATCTAAACACTGTTCTTCCTTTTCTGCCCTCACACATCCGCAGACATTCCCCATTTGGCTTTCTGTAACTCACAGCCACATGGTCTCATT
Organism: Formicarius rufipectus; assembly: GCA_013399695.1. Lineage (NCBI taxonomy): Eukaryota > Metazoa > Chordata > Aves > Passeriformes > Formicariidae > Formicarius > Formicarius rufipectus. Next base: position 392,753 of record VXAU01005851.1, read on the forward strand.
CACTCCAGTATATATATATACATATATATATATATATACACACACACACACACTTTAATCCTTCTTGGAAAGTTCCAAACTGCTGTTTCCACTGTAACTTCTTCCAGACTTCACAACCATCCGCCTCAGTACGTAGCCATTTTGCTTATGAGAAATGCACACGCAATGAACTCCGTGGCACCGTGCCCAGGCAGGGCCTGTGTCTGATTAGACACTGTGGCTTATTTCTGGCCACCAATCCTCTTAAATAAACATCACTGCTTCAGCGCTGGGCTGTAACGCTGATTGCTTCTCACAGAGATGACATGGCATTTATGAGCAAGGGAAATTTCTCACACGCATTTTAACTTCCCATTTCACTCAGATAAAGTAGAAAAATACGTAGCAACCTTTGAAACTATTTGCTGTACTCCAAATCCAAAAGCAAGCAGCACCGTAAATAGAAGGGATTTAGTTAGCAGATTTGTTTTGCACTTCATGTGTTTCTATTACATATCCAATGATCCACAAATGGGGAGATTAAACTGAAGGATCAGAAACTGCTCTGACAGCTTTCTAGGCGTCAAATTTTTATTGGTATGTGGCATTTTCATAGCAACTGATGTGATTTTTCACTAATTTGTCTGCTATAAATAACCTGCTGCTCCACTGCTATCATACAAGCACAACAGCTTGCTCAGGGCAGTGATGCTATGTAACTGGGGCTGAAACTTTCCAGCAGAGTTAGACCTTCTGGCAGATAAAGGTGAAACAAATCATAAAAGCTGATTTATCTAGAAAACTGACCTTAAGATTACTGTTTACAAAAATGGACCTTTATCCTCCTCCCATACTCCTGTAACACATTTCTGTGTAGCTCTGAATATAACAGCCAAGAAGTACTTAACTAAAAAGGACCTAAACTAGGTAGAAACACACATTTTTAAAATGCAAGAAAGTCTAATCTGAACAATACTTTGTTTGGAAAAAAATATTTTTAAGCTTCCACTTTGTTTTTGTTATGGACATGTGAAATCCACTAAAACCAGAACACATCAGCAAAGGCAGATGTGTATGATTTCTCATGCTGAGGAAGAACTAGTGTGACCTGCCAGGCATTATCAGGTGTTACCACTGACTTTCCCTGGCTTATTTGGAAAGGAATTGCAATAATGAAACCCAGAGACTTTATCCCCAGGGGCCAGTTCCACTGAATTATTTTACATTTTACTGACAGGATCTAAAATGAATAATACAGCAAAGAACCAGGATGTGATTCCAAAGAACTTCCAGGAATACAGTTGCTCACTGTAGACTACTTTCAGGGCACTGGGGTAACATTTGACAGTAATGCTTAGAAAATTTTATACTGTAACACTACAGAATACAGTGACAGACAGTTATGTACAGGCACAATGCTAATGTGTTTCTTTTCAAAGAAGACATTTATTCTATGACTACACTCTTTCATGCCCTCAATTTCTATGTGTATTTCTAGCATGCTCAACATACAGGTGCACTCAGGACATTTGCTCCCTTTACTCAAAATGAGAAAGTTGAATTTTAGTTGGCTTAGAAAAATTACTTTAGAAAAGTGACATTTAGCTAAGGCCAGAGGATTCCTTGACTTGATTTAAAGCAGATTTCCACATGGGCCTGAATTCCATCCTGATGTGGTTTACCCTTAATTAACACAAAAATACATTTTAAAAAAAAACCTTTGTAAATTACATCATTGTGCTTGTACAAGCAAATGGCTTTTACACCTAAATATACACTTCTCTTTCTTCTCTCTCATCAGTAAAGATCAGGACTTTGCAGTGCAACGGACCAAAGCTAATTTGATTTCACACAGATATAGTCTCTGGTTTAACAGTAAGATGTCTAATAGCAATAATACATGCCTAAAGAGATCAGAGTATAATAAATAAAAGACATTAAAAAATACTATCTTGGTACAGCAGAAATTGCTTAAAAAGTTAAAGAAAAGTCTCCAACATTTGAATGAATGACTGCAAGTCTTCATGATATCTAACTGAAAAATATATCAAAGTAACACACCACAAGTACACTGCCAATGTTCCCCCTCCACAAATTTCATAAGGGTTAAGAATTTGTTTAAAAATATTGCAGACTTACATTTTCAACGCAGGCGCATATTCAAATTAATGCATATGAGCACTGAGGCTTCTAAACAACAACTATATTAGACTATTAAACTGAGCCTTAATGGAGTGTTATTTGATATATATTTCCTTAACAGTCAGCTTTATACCACCTTTTCCAAACAGAAAATGTTCCTAAAGCGCACAGCCTGTTATGTCCAAAGTCCTGCAGATCCAATGGCACACTGACTTTTATAAAAATGTCAAATAAAATCTAATTCAAGACAGGTCAGAAGAAACACATGTTATTTTACACCTGACAGTTGCACTTTGTGATGCAATCAGTAATTTAGAAAGTCTCTGATCTTGCACATCCTCTTTCACTAACATCTTAAATGTTGATCACTTTTCCTTAAGAGTAGCTAACTCAATTTCTCAAAAAATCAGGTGCTTCTGAAGTAGAATTTAAA
>VXAU01005851.1:395378-441306 GCA_013399695.1 Formicarius rufipectus
AAATAATCAGTTCTGAATCACTGGTTATAAGATCAGTGCTCCAACCAATCCTGCCTTACTTCTGCATATTCCAGGTCATACCTGGTATAGCTACAATAGTGCTAGAATTTAAACATTTCTAAATACTAACTAGGAATAAACGCATTCGAAGTATACTTCAAGAAATACAGTAGCATTTGTGCATTTTTACCTCCCTAGAAATAGGTAAGAAATATGTATTTTTGAGACTTAACAAGCATTTTAACAATACTTACCAGCTGTTCCAGAGAAGGCTATCAGCTCTCTATTAACAATTCTTTCTGCTGTTCCTTTTCTTTTTTTTTTTTCCCATGAAACAAATAGCAACTTTATAGTCACTTTAGCTTCCTAAGTAACTTATGCTCTTGAACCAAATAAAGGATCAAGAAGAGAAATGATATATCAGTTGTGGGGGTTTTTATATAAAAACTCAAACAAAATAAATTTCCATGTTAAGGAAAGATGACAAATGAAAGTGCAAGGAACTAAAGACAAAATGACCACTTTCAGCTAACTGAAATTCTGTAAAGCAATATATCAGCAAGCAAAGAGACAGAGTTAATAGGATTACACTGGAAATCCAGCAGAGTAAATTTGAAATTTCTTCTAAAACTTGTCTGATAGAGCATAGATAGATGGTATTCTAAAGCATCAAAAGAGACTACCACTAAAGCCTGTGAGAACCATCATAATACAGTGAAGACACACCAAGCGCTTTGTCTTAGACACATGACTAGCCCTAAATGGAAGCTCAGCACTGGTTTAAGATGAAGATCCAGATGGTCAAAGCTGTTAAAAATACTACCACGGATTGCCGTGTTGCTTTCCTTTTCATTTTTCTTGTCTGTTTGTTTGGGGGGTTTCTGTTTGTTTGTTTTTCCCTTTGCTTTGTTTTGTTTTAACAAAATCCCCAAAGGTACCAATTTACACCCACTAATGCTGCAAAGTTTTATGGGGACATTAGTGAAAAACTTTTTCGTGCACAAAACTCCCTAAGAAGTATGACATGAATAAAGTACTAGACCAACACTTGTCTGCAATTTGACCTTAGAGGCTGCTTAATCACAAAAAAGAGGTTAAGATTAAGACATGGCAAACAAAAGATTAACACTGAGACATGAAACAGCTCACACAGATTTGTATAGGTTTGTATTTAACCACAGACATCTGTAATTTGTCAAGCACATCTGTCAATGGGAAATTCATTATGTTCTTAACATGGGACAGGTGCTTACACAATATAGTGACAATACTGTTGAATATCTGTATTTGTTAGTCTGCAAAATGATGAAACCATTCACCCTTTGTATACTGCTAATTTCTGCTTCATCACTGGTTTCAAATAGTTAGCAATTATTGTAAAGGAGAAGTTATTCCACTTTGACAATTAAACCATGCCAGGTATATTTTATCAAAAGCTGACTAGGAACACATTTCAAGAAGTCCTGGATCTAAGATACCTTTCCCTCTTTTTTTGTGTTTATGCAACACACTCAAAAGCAATGGAGCATTTAGAATAAATGGGGTGTATCGTTTCATGGTACTAAAAAAACATACCAGATAACCAGCAAGTATTTTGTTGCACAGCCCCAAGGTCACATGCAGAATGACAGAGAGCTAAACACAAATCAAAGAGAAAGTGAAAACTGAAGTAGAACGAGATAGAGAATAAGAGAAAAAATAAAGGCTTGCCAGCACAAACAATTAAAATTGGAGCTGTTGGAGCTGTACTGGCAACCACTCCTGAAACTCTGAAAGAGCTCTCCACATTCCAGCTACCAAGTTATAACCATCACTGGGAGAGGTTTTATACACAGTGAGATGCTCACAAAAAGAGAATTTGCTCCTTGGCAGTTTTATAGCAATAAGGATAAAGACTCTTAATGCTTCTCACCCTCACCGTGTTTCAGATGAGTTCCAGAAATTGTTTTCTTACTTGAGGATTAGCAAGTTTGGGATTTTTTTATAAATTGCTGAAGAATTCCAGAAGAGACAGCTAGGAGTTCAGCTAAGAAATAAAATGCCACGAGTATACTCTACTAAAAGCTGAATGACACTTAAGGCTGCTGTGATGGCTAATGACTGGTAATTGCAGCTCCCAGGTGGACTACACTTTATCCTACAACTGCTTATAGTCATAGACTGGACAACTGGCCACACAGCTCCACCTTTAGATCCTTGAGAAGACCAACCCTCAAACTGTTCTAGTTATTTTAAAGCAAAGGCAGAGTAAACTTCGATCCTTGGGCTGCAAGGCACACAGCTTGGGCAGGGCAAGCTTTAGAGTCAGCTGCCACCAGCGAGCTGTGGCCAGCAGGAACGACTGCCAGGAGAACAGTCAGTGAAGGTCAGGCAGATCTGTCACCTGAGGAAAGCAGGCAGCATGTCCACTGAATGGTGATGCCCACCATGGGATTTAACAGCAGAGCTGCTGAAGCAGAGGAAGCTGCACAGGTCCCAGCACATCTTGCTACTCCTCTGTCATCTGCACATCATTTATTGGAATGGGCCATTACATCTGAGTGACTCTGGTCATCCTGTATGAAGGCCACAGCCTTCATGACCAATGTAAGAGCGCTTCAAGGCTACCACCTGCATCACAGGCTCTGAAAAGCTAACTGCAGAAACAGGTATTGGGAACTTGAGAAAGGGCTGGGTAGATGTCCTTTACCTCAGCCAAGTCATCTACAAACAAATCTACCCTTCTCACCTTTTTGCCCAACACTGGTAAAAGTTCAACTGCTGATGCTGGACCAAATGAATGCTCTATAGGGTGGACTGATCAAGAATAAACTTTTCTCAAAGGTTTATGGGGAGTCAGCAGCCAAAAGGAAAAGGATTTGCTGGCTGGGAAGAGAAATGAGAAGAGGTTACACACGCACCAAGGAGGCCTAAAAGAAAGCACCCATCTGGCTGGAGGAGCTGGATGGTACTGTGACAGCTGGATAAAACATCCCTGAGAAGAGCCTTGAAAAGCAGCATCCTACGAAGAGGCCTGACAGCAAGGAGTTGGAGGGAGTGGAAGGAAAAGTGTTTCACAGCAGTTTCTGAGCTGGAAAATAATGAGGAAACTGAAACAGAGAAAGTCCATGGTGTCATGACTTAGAAGCTTCTGAAAATTTTTAAGGCCTTACTCACAAAGGCCTAATTTTAGATGGTTGGAAGCTTAAAGTTTTGCATTGCTTTGGGATGCTTTTTACAACTAAGTGCAAATTGTGCTAAATATTTAACCTCTGTTAAACTAAAGAATGCTTTCAGTGGTTTGAAAAGAAATTATCATCAATTTTGATCAGAATTAAATCTTACTTAAATTTGGTTATATATTAAGGACAAATGCTGCTTCCATTTATAGCTATTCATCTCTAGTGTCATCAGTGCAAATGTACTGAGTGTTGAAGGAGTCCATTAGAGTATTAATTTGGATATTTATACATACAGCCTATGATTATATAAAATACTGTAATCTGATTTAGCATGTTCTACAGGTGCCAGGAAAATAACTTACTTACATTATGAAACTGAATTTGAATTAAGCCACATATTATTAAAAGCATATGAAATACTTTGAAAGCTTGCCTAAATCCTAGTAACATATATGTCTTGGGGTTTTTCAATACCCACAGGACAAATTATTTTCTAACCTACTGAAATCAATAAACCACCAGATTTCCCATTCCACCTTTTCTGTATCTTTTATGCAATTACTTGTGGCATAGAAGAATGTGCAATTTCTGGACTTGTGTAACTGCAGAAGTCAGTGGTGTAACTCAGAACAATGTCTGTATTTATCTAATTATGGGTACCAGGTCACAAAGCTACAACCATCTCCAGACATAATTCAGACGCAAGAGAAACATAATCCTCAAATGTGTATTACCTTGTATTTTTCATCATGTTGTTCGCCAAAATCATTTCTAAATTCATTCTAATAATCAGAGGGATTTTCTATTTTGAGGACATATTATCCTCCAGATAAGGACCATGACTCAGAGAAACAATAAGCCACAAACAACAGCCAAAAAACATCTCTGGCATCTCAACTACTTCCCAGCTTTCAGTGTTATTAGAAAACATGTAAATGATGTGTAGCAGTGTCAGTAATATCACATCACAAACAGCTTCTTATGCTCACAGAGAAACCAATTACTTCTGCAAATGTTGAAAAAAATTTAAGGGGAAATTCAGGTTAAGACACCACAACCCAGGTGTCTACATACTCGTGTTTACATGCTAGTTAGGTTTTGAAGACACCATTTTATCCAGCAGATGCAGGATTTAGTTTCCTCAACATGGACTTCTGGAGCTCTTTGAGATATCCTGCTATACCTCAACTGGCCTCCAGCTTAAGGTCTGGAAAAGCATGGGTCTCTCACAGGTCTGGTGCCTCATCAAGAGAACTCCACATGCATGCCCTGGATACTCCAGCACACTTCAGATATCACTCAAATGCCACCTGCCTTTAGGTAACTGAATCAAAAGCCCTGGCGATTTAATTAATACAATCCATGGAAGGAACAGCAATGTTTCACACCCGGAATCAGAGACATAAGTACAAAGTTAACTGTTTAGAACATTTGAGACACTTATACTACCTGAGATATCTACATGGGGATAGCATATACAGCACAAGAACTGAGGAAACCTGCTTCCCCTTGCATATGCTACTGCATATGATGTGTTATCTCAGAACACACTAGGCACCAACGCTGGACAACTGAATAGCTCTGTAGGTGCTGTAGGCAGCATCTACTTCAAGTGACCTGAATTGCTCCACCAAACTCACCTACCATACTGCCTAGCCCTCCAGGCCTCAAAACCACTGCAGAACACATTTACCACCATTTATGAAGCCATTGATCCTGCCTGATCTGTCACTTCCCAGATGAGAGTGGGTTTCCCATAAGACCTATGTCATGTTTCTCATACTCACATGGGTGTCTGATAAATCTCCAACAACACAGATATTTATGTTTAGTCAAACAGAGGGAACCTGCAGTAGATAGTTAGTTGATGCACTCCCTAGGCTATACTAAGTGTATAGACTAAACTCCTATGGTTCAGATTATCAGATTATAAGGACAATTTAGCCACTGTATAAGAACATAGCTCCCCATAAGCACCTGGACTTATGTGTCTTAACATCAAGCTGAATATGATCACAACAGGATTAATCCACACACACTCCATTAACAATACACCATTATTATCAGGAAGGTTTTATCCCTTTATGAAGACTCTGCTGTTAGACCTCAAATTCTTCTCTCATTTGAAATTTAAGTGAAGAAAAAACAAAATATGTGAGGTGTAAGTATGCACATTCTTCTGAACGTCACATTCTAAACCTGAATTGGTTTAGAACGTGTCAGTGATTGACACCAAACTGGTATATTCTGGTATATTGGTATCTTCTTCAAAAGAAGGGCCTTGGCAATAAATATCAGGCAGGCACAGACTGGTGCAGAGGGTGCCTCTTACATCTCTTTACAAAGCACTTCTGCATTCAGTGTAGGTACTGCAGCCGTTAACAGCAAAAAGACAAAGTATTTCCTCAGCTATTTCATATTTACTAATGAGGCTTAATATTTAGTCAAGAACCACTACTCATTCTTAAAATAATTCTTTCACAAATTTTTAAAGATATTATTTTGTTAGAAAGCTGGTCACCAAGAGGGAAAACCCCATCTTGGCATTCATCAAATGCAGTACAGGAGAGGCAATTATTCCACTGTACTCAGCACTGGTGCAGCCTCACCTTGAGAACTGTGTGCAGGTCTGGGCCCCACAGTTTATGAAGGATGAAAATATCTTTGAAAGTGTCCAAAGGAGCTAAACAAAGCTGGTTAAAGGGCTGGAAGGCACATTCTAAGAGGAGTGGTTGAGGACTTTGGATTTGTCTAGTTTGAGAAAGGGAGGCTGAGGAGTGACCTCGTTTCTCTGTACAGCTTCCTGAGAAGTGCAGAGGGAGGTGCTGAGCTGTTCTCCCTGGTATCCAGTGACAGGACACATGGGAATGATTCAAAACTCTGCCGGGGAGGCTTAGACTGGACATCAGGAAGCAATTCTTTGCCAAGAGGGTGGTCAGACACTGGCATAGGCTTCCTAGAGAGGTGGTCAATGTCCCAAGTCTATCGGTGTTTAAGAGGCATTGGGAGAATGCCCTTAGCAACATGCTTTAACTTTTAGTCAGCTCTAAATTGGTCAGGCTATCAGACTAGATGAGCACTGTGAGTCCCTTCCAAGTGAAAGAGTCTGTTCTGATAGATCTGCCAGACCTAAACTGAACTTGCAGACATTTAGTTGGCAATGACTGGGGTGAGGGCACAGTGAAGTGTGTTTCAGCTACAGTTTAAATGCTTCAATGTATTCCATATGGAGCTGAATACCTTACAGAAGAAAACCCCTCATCAGCTCACCTACATTAGCTCTTTTATATAAAAGATTTTCCTTTTTATCAGTTATTACAACTATGACTAATTAGAAGCACTAACTTTCACCACTTTTTATAAGCACGCAAAATCATGCCAGATGTTCTGGGCTTCAGCTAGTGACAAAAACTAACAATTTCATTCTGCAAAAACCTATTAAGTAGGTTCAGGAAGATAAAATATACATCAAGTAAGGGTTTAAAATCCACTAACAGTTTCTATGATCAAGTTAATAATCTCTATTTCTTAAAATACAGCAACATTCAATCACTGCTTAATTCTGTGGGTCATACTTAAATATATTTAAACACAGCATTTTTTCCTCTATATAACCATAAGGAAGGAAAGACTGACACGATGAGGTGAGACAAGGGAACTCTCAGTCCTCTCTGCTGGTGAGAGGCCAGTGATTTCTCCTTTATTCTGTGCGCTGAGCTGGGCTAAGCTGTGCATCCTGTTTAGAACAGGGCCTCACTAGCTCTATTCATGTCTCTGTTCCTCATTAGGATGTGCAGAAAGGCACATTAGATTTTAGCAGCCTTTTGGGGTTTTTCTTTTTAAGAAAATCTTTTTCTGTCATAAATCTGGTGTGGAATATCCTTAAATGAACCGTGCCTTTTCGGTGTGAATGTGTAAATTCCTGGGCTTTTAAAATGCCAGTGTAGCAGGGAGTTTATCACTAACAATGCTGCAGTCACTAAATGGGAATTATCTGCCATCTGAATTACATCATCTACAGCCACAGCCATTATGAAAGCCTCATTTTGAGGAGCAATTTAACACCACACACTGTAAGGCTGCATTATACTGTACACAATCCTACCAGTGTACAACAACCAGAGTGCCATCTAGTGTGACCCACGCTACCATCACGGGGGCTAGAAACAAATGGTGATGTGTTAGGAACTGCTCAAAGAGGTCGAGTGTAGTGCTTGAGAAAATACTCATATAAGCAGAGAAGTTCAGATTCTGAATGGAAAAAAAGATACTCAAAACTTTTACATATATTTGAATGCTCACCAAAAGAAGTCTATACAATAAATCAAGACCAGTTTGTCCAAATGCTGGAAGGAATACATCAGCTATCATCTTTAATGATGTTCAAAAATGAAGCTGTTTTTCTCTCAGTCCACAGAGAGGAAATTAGCAAACAAATAGCATCTTGAGGTTCAGTTTACATCATGAAATAAGATACACCATCAAAACCTTCAAATACACTTTAGAGAAGAGACACAATCTATGCAGTCCTGTCTAAGTGGATGTATTCATCATAAACCAAATGCAAGAATCTGACCAAAAACAGTCACGTAAAACCAGGCTTACCTGAAAGTGCAAAATTATGGTCCATATCAATCCCAAAGTCAATTTGGGATTCCCATCTGTTATATCATCATTTCTGATGTTAACCAGTTTCACCTGCCATTGTAGAAAGAAAATACAGACAAAACTGAAATAAATATGCCACAAACACACACTGCATTACACAGGTATGATTGTAAAGGATGCACTACTCACTTCCTGAGTCTACTCTGTCAGGGTTTAATTCTCAAAAGCAGAAAGGAATTGCATTCTGGCTGTAAGCAGCCTGCCAGGAATTGCCCTCTCCCACTCACATCGAGCTGAGAAGATTCCTCAGCTGTCACCAGGCCGGCAGAACTGCTCCCCATGCCAAATACCCTTTACTTCCGCTCTTGTCAAAAGGGGAAGGTATGACAGAGCAGGAAAGCACAACAAGAACATAATGATCTGTAGCTGGTGTATTAGTCCCAGGGTAGTGCTGAGCCTTGGGAAGCTATCACTGCCTTCCTCCCACCCCACACTTTCCTGTGCCTCAGTAAGAATTCGGCAGCAGGAGAGCTGGCCTATTAAAACACAATGGTCTGTCTTGATAAAACTAAGAATTTGGTTTCATATTTAAATAACCAATGGCTTAATAACAACTATTATTATGGCTTTTGATGCTGTACTCATTCACAGTGCTAGAAACAAGAAACGGTTACCAGGATGAAAACAGAAGCTGCAACTATTGCCACTCCCGTAACCTCACACTCAGAGTGAGCTCAATAATTCCATTTTCTCTGCCATATTTTAGTAATACATTTAATTTAATACTCTATATGTATTATGGATCCATATAGCATAGTAGTGAAAGATGACTCAGCTAAAAGGCAATTTATGTTGACATTAGTAAAGCTATAAGCACATGCTGTTGAACATATACCCTGTAAACAACTGAACAAGCCAAGGCATGTCACTCTCTTGATTTGCAGACAAAATCTTAACTAAGCACTCTCTCTACCAGAAAGACAGTGTTTTCCACTGTCTATTCCTGTTTATTTCTCAAATCAGGCTTCAAAATTATCAATATGTAGGATTTCTCTGCCCTACAATCACAATGAAGCATTGTTTTTGGAGGTTACACAGCCCACCTGAGCAAGTTACCTCCTAAATATGGTTTAGAAACATCTACCAGAGGGCTGAGACTTCAATCAACTGCAAGTCCCACTGACAATTTACCAAGAAGGCCAAAGCTCTATAAGCATTTTGAACACTAGAACACAGCCATCTTCAAAAAAATATGAGGCTAAAGAGAACACAAAAACCCTCAGACCACAAAAAAATAGCTATGTGATGGAGACTTGTGGCTCCCACCAACACACACTTGTTCATAAACATGAGCATGATCTGATCCTGTTATCTCCTGCATTTTAATACACGTGGTCTGCTGTGCATAAGCAAGGCACGGTGCAGCACAAGTCCTGAGGTCTTGCCGTATAAAAATGCCATTATGAGCATTATTCCAAGTAGCCATTTATTTGCTTTGTAGCATTATTTATTCAGTGGCTCACTTAGGTTAACAGGAAAACTTTACTTTGAACTCAAAGAGAGATTGAGCTCTCACAAACACCACTCAGTGACCCAAAAGACAAGTTTGCAATTTCATTCAAAATACAAAAGGACATCTGGTTTTATTACCAAACTAAGTATCTGTGTATGGTTTGCTAACTCATATTCCTTCAAACCTCAGAAGGAGCAAATAAGTTTTTGGGGGGTTTTTTGTTGTTTTTGTTGTTGTTGTTGTTTGGTTGGGTTTTTTGGGGGGGTTGGTGGGGTTTTTTTGTTGCTTTTTTTGTTTGTTTGGGGTTTTTTGTTTGGTTTTTTTTGTTGTTTTTTGGGGGGTGATGGTTTTTTGTTTGTTTTGGTTTTTTGGGGTGTTTTGTTTTTTGGCGTTTTTTCTTTAAACCAACTAATCAAAAAAGAGATTTTTGGTGTCAATTCACTGGGATGGTCTGGGATGGATAGGCAAAAACAGTTTTTGCTTCCATGTTTTGGGTATTTTTTTAAATTGCTGTTTTGTGAAGGGAGAAAGCAAGAAACCTGTAAGTGCTTACAAGAAATTCAGAAGAAGAAAGAAACTCATAGTAGCAAAAAACCACTTAGCCATATGGATTTTAAGTGTCTGGCTTAAAGGAGATAGAGGTGAAATTATGCCTGATTCTTCCACAGCTCAGGTGACCATTGCCTTTCTAAGGGACCAGTTTGGCTTTCACCAGGACAGAGGTTTGAGAAAGTTTTTCCAAAACAAACACAGTCAAAACAATGAACTCCCACTCAACATTCTAATTTCTTTCAATCTGCATTTTGCACTATAAATTAGATTTTGAACAAAACTGCATATCAGCTTCTGTCTGGGCAGCATGAAAGACAGTGAAATTTACTATAAGCAACTCCTAAGGACCTTACACAAAATTTTCTCCTCTTGAGTACCATATATCACACAGAGTGTGTTGTTATTGCTCAGAGAAGGATGGTGCAAAGTTACCTTTCCTATATCTCTCTTAACCATCTCAAATATGACATAAAGCCAAGCCTACGCAAGCAGCTGCTACACAACATGCATAAAAGACAAAGCAGGATATACTTTGTATTTATTAGCGAGAGGTAACAAAATTTTCATGCTTTTCTTTTTACCAATTTTCATCATACCTGGCGTTTTTTCAAATAGTCAAGTGCAATTTGGACGTTCTGGAGTCTGTGAAAACGCATCCGACCTTTTTCTCGAGGCTAAAATAAGAAAACAATAGTTGTGAGATTTTCTTATCAGACTAAGGAACAGTCTGATTTAAAAGATACCACGTAGAAGCACTTCACTTTTAATGAAGTCAATATCATTGGTGGAAAAGTGTGCTCTTTTCTAACTGTAGAGGTTTTTTAGCACAGTGGATAGCAAGAGAGATCAGTGGTCTCCAACTGCAACTTTGATCCATGCAGGCTGACAGCTGTTCTCTGTACAGTACTATTAAGGTCAACAAGATACTACCTACAGAAACTAAACTGCAATATATTATTATAAAATATTCACAGTGTATTAAGCAAAGCAAAACATAAGTAATGTCATGGACCTTTATATTGCTCTGATAAAACCTGTGATGGAAAAGCTTACCTCTGTGTGCAGCTTCATGACTTAACAGTATGACTGTATAATCATTATGATATCTATACATATTTATTTAAAGCACCTAAGAAAGACAGTTATCTTCCTTCAAACAGAATAATACAACATATAGAGTCCTAGAGTGTAAGCTTAAACTCTTGAGGTGGGTAGACTATTTTAAAACATGAAACAAACTAACAAGTCACTCTTCCCAAAGCAAAGTCAAAACTATCAAGAAAAAACTGTAAATTAAGCATAATCTGTGTGTTAATGGAAAAATGGCAAAACTGCATGCAGTTAGTGTAAAATCACCAAGAAGAAGAAAAATCACACAGAAAACGCATACTTAGCTGTCACAGATCAGCATGGGAAAGCAGTTAAACTTATATCATCAACATCATATCCAAATCCTTCTATTCTTCCTTATTTCAGATTTTTCACAAACTGTCACAGGAATATAGTGAGGCGGGCTACAATTGCTAGAGAACAGCCATGAATATGAGTATTTCCTCAATCACTGTGAAACACACAGATAACCCAAATCCTTCCTCAACTGCCTGTTTTTTCCCCTCTTGTGGAGCATGAGATGTTTGCCAAAAAGAAACATGGGAAAAATGAAGTTGAATAAGAAGCAAAAACTGAAATGCAGAATTTTAATTTCCATTATAGAACCTTCTATTTAGCCCTCGATTTTCCACACCAACAGCTCAGGATCAAGTATTGCAGCCCTTGCTATCAAGTAGCTTCCATGGAGGGAACAATGGACTGCAAGATCCGGAATTTGGTTTTCCACAACAAAGAAGGTATAATAAAATCCCAATCTATATAGTCAAATACAGCATCTCAGAGGGGAAATATCTTTTTATGAAAAAAATTTAGCATTTTGAGTTATGTTATACTCCTGAAAAAGCACACAAATTCCACTGATGTCACAACTGCAACTCAACACAACACACGGGAGCCACGGAGGCACTCAGGCCCTAAGGCAGCAAGTTCTTTAGCAAATACCAGTAATGCAAGGTCAACAAAGGCATGAAACAGCTCACTTGGACTAACAAGCACTCAGCATTTTACACTTTTTAAGTAGATATTTCCCTTCTGGATGGGCAAAATACAGTGAAATGGTAATTCAGCATTTGTTGCAAGAAAGATAAACCCTACAAACTATCTGTATATTTAGCAGATACTACACTAAGCTGTCGCTTAACTTCTAATCTATCTGCTTGGATAAAAATAACTATTACATGTGGTTAATTTTAATAAATAGATCTGCGCATCTGAGTGATTTTATTTCAAGACACTATCCAATATTATGTCAGGTACACCATGGGTGCAGTAGAGTGGTGCTTCTTTTCAAGACAAATCAATATTTTGCTATTGACTTCACTAAGAGCCTTCAAGTCTTTGTCTAAATTACTTGTATAAGCACAATACTATTTGCAAGTAAAAATAAAGTCTCAGTTTAGCAGAATTATGGTAATCCCTTATCTATTATTAAAAAAGTTTATAACATCTTGATAGTGTTGTCCAGTACATATTCGTGCCATGGTCTTGTACAGTTCAAAGAAAACAAATATAAATCTTGAACATTTGCATTTCAGCTGTTCACAAAAAAAGCTGAAAAAACCCTTATCTTTACCATACCTCCATCATAAACATACGTATCCTGGTTTACCAACACCATCTCTTTTGTCCTTTCTACAGCCCAGCAAAACTGCAGCACACCAAACTATGAATTTAGCAGACACCACACTTCAAACACTACGTTAGTACAGTTATGGGGGTCGGCACCTACCCCCTTATCCTCATCCTCCACATCCTCATGCTGTTCATTTGCGCATGCTTCTGTTGAACTCACCAACCGTAAGGTCTTCAAAAAATCTCGCTCTCTTGGCTAATGAATATAACAGACAGGAGACAGGACAGCAAAAACACAAGACAGACCACAAATGAAAAGAAGAGCATGAAAAGAAGAACATAATGAAGAGAACAAATACCAAGCAAGGGAAGTAATGCTCACAAAGAAAGGAAATGACACCTGAGGAGTGTGTTAGACAATTTCAGGGACATTTTCATCCTTGTTATTTGTAAGTTACTCCCTTTAATGCAAAAAGATATTAAGCATTCAATATTTGTTAAAACTAAAATCAGAAAGAAAAAGAAAGAACAGAAAAAAATAGTGCATTACCCTATTAAGAAAGGAAGTCTCTCTGACCACAAGAAACAAAGAGAACAGACTGTATTCCTCCACAGAATTCACAGTAGCGTATTTTACCAATACAACTTGAGTCTTTGGAATCAGGTCACAGATTACAGAAAATATCAAAGAAACCTTCAGCAGTTGATACACAAGGAATTAACGAACAGAGATAATGGAACAACAATCTGGAACCAGTGCATTCTGATCTAAAAGCTTACCAAGGTGTCCCCAGAAAGGACTTCTAAAAGTGAGATCAAGTTATGTCCATCTCTTAGGTCTTCATATAGGTCATTCACATGCTTTCGAACCTGCTCAGAAAAATGAAAGAACTAAAATTAAGATCCCCACTTATACCATACTCATATTAACATGTTATCTTTTAATACACCTCAAATAAACCTCAGCGTTGCTTTTTAACTTTATTCACTTTCTTGACAAATTTACAAATCCAAATTAATTGTAATAGGCAAAATTTACTTCTATGTCTGCACTCACAGTTCCATCACACTTTATAGCATTTTAATGAAAAGAAAAATAGTATGAAATTACGGGTTATGAATGTATGTAAAAAATTAAAAAAAAAAAATAGTATCTGACAATTTAAATTATATTAGATACACACTTCCTAATTAACGACCACTAAGACAATGGCAGCTGGATCCTATGAATTGTAAAAAAATACACATGACATATATCTTACCATTACCATGCATGTTCACTGTGGTCAGGCTAAAAGTACCACACTTCTTACTAGTTAAACTTATTCCTAATCAAAGTATACCATCCACCAACTAACAACATGTCAACCTCAGGTTTCACAGTATTTAAGAGAGTTTTCCCAATGGCTCACAAATCCACCATACCAAAGAAATATGACATTAGGTTGATCTAGTGAAGTCAAAGACATGCACCGCTCTTCCCACCTGCCATGCTAGTGGCAGAAGTTGATGCTTTCTGCACTCAGAAAGCTATCCTACTGCATCCTATGACCAGCAGTCACCAATCCAAATGATCCCTTCCTGCGGTGTCCCCTAAGAGATGGTCACCCTTCCCAGCTCAGGCTGAGAAGGGTTGATAACCAGCAGACTCTGTGAGGTCAGCCATGAGGGAGGGAGCAGGTACAATAAGAAAGACAGTTGGAAGCTCTTCTGACAGACACACAAAGCTGAGAGATGTCTGTCCACAGGCCAACTTCTTGTTTCTTAGCATTAGCTTGAATGCAATTTTATCTGAAATATCATTAACAATTTCATCCAGCAGCTCTTTGAATGCAACACAAAAGACCTCATTTTTCAGAAGCAGAGGTTTTTGATATCACCAGATTGATCAGAGGTTGAGTGCTTGCCTGCTACAACTTAATGTCAGCTCCGTGGTGTTCCCATTGAACCACCAGACCTGAAGCTTCCTAAGCTTTGAGAGGATAAAACACAGGATCAGAATTTTTTTCTTCACCACCCCTACTAGAGATGAGCTGTACTTCCAATATGAGCATCTATGGGACACTCTGACTGCCGACATTTTAATGTGTATGACAAGGGCAACAAGAATCAACCCAGACCTTCCAAGTTTATACAAGAACTCTTTTTACTTGACTTTCAGGGGAATTTCCAGATCTGTTTTTTTTCTAGATTCTGTTGAATAAATAACTGCCTCCATACTTAAGATTATCTTCCTAAATGCTTTTTAGTTCCAGTTTTCTGACTCAAATTTTTAAACATGAAATTACACTACAATCTGTTTCATAAAGACCATCATCTTAATCGAGCAGAGTATCACAGCATATTTATGCTTGTGCTGAAGACTAGCCAAAACAAGTCATCTAGAAGGTTGTTCCATAAGGAATTACAACTGATAATATTTTCCAAAACATTTACACAGACTCTACATATACAGTTAAGTTACAAACCAATATTCTTATACAGACACATAGCTTTGCACACTCACATAATATCATACTACAATTTCATTTTAATTTTAGGTAAGATTTTTTAAAAAAACCCTGCAAGCAATCAGTGTAGAAAAATTTAAAGAGAAAATTACTCTAGTAATACTTAACTACTGTTAAGCTCAACAAGAAACACAGCAGGTATTCTCCTGCTACATTTCCACTGAAAGGAAAGAAGGGAAGCCATATAAATTACTGAAGTCCTTGATACAAGATTTAATTATGCTAAAAGCTTAAAAGATGAAAAGCAGAAGGATCATTAATTTTTAACCCAAAACAACTGTGATTTTTTATTTTTATATTCAAAAAACTACATCAAGAGTGTTGGACTCTTTCTGAAAAAAGGAGGCAAGTTTTCTTTATGATAAACACTGTGAGAGGGTTGCCTATGTTGTCACTCAGGACACGTCACTCTCCACTTGCCTTTGGAGAGCAGAATTCCAAGCCAGAGCAGATTCATAGTATAGCCTGGAGGCCATAGGCACAGGAGGACATCAGATTAAGGACAGAGGAATGGGGTGTACATCTGAAAGACACTGCACCAGCACAGTTAAAGAACAGCCTGTGCATCACCAAGTCAATGCCCGTACTCTTTTCAACATAAAACTCAGAGGAGTTGCCCAACATGTAGTTATCTGAATTGTGGGATGAGAAAATATTGCTATTTCTGGTCTGTCTGCCTTTATTTTCCATTTGATGCAAGATGTTTTGCTATCCTGCTAATCCGTCTCTTACATCACACATTTGTTGACCTTCTGTTTGTTTCTTACGATCTGAGGTTTCCCAAGTGCTATAGAGACAACCACCTTCCCCAGATTATCTCTCTAGAAATCACAGATGCTTCAGAGATGAACTCACTCTATGAGTTATGAAGAAACTAGTGTAGAGCTGTCAACACAGGAAAACCAGCAGTACACCTTATACCTCTGTCTTAGTTCTGCCACTGGCTGAGAATCACTGTGAGGATTAATTGTTTAGGACATATCACGTCAGTCATCCCAGTACAGGACAACAAAACAAGGAATTTCTTCCAAGATTCTGAGCAGCAGATGTGCACCTAAAAATGTGTATTTGGGCAACTGATGTGAGCAAGCATACTCACCCAAAGCAGCAGATTACTTCTAAAAGAAGCATCTTGTGCTTCTCAAGAGATCCTACACTGATACTTGGGGAAAAGCTTGCAATATTACCCCTCTCCATCACTTGTCCGTCAACAGATATAATTAATTCTTAGATCTTGAAACTAACAAGAAATATAACTACTTAATTGCCCCTTTACTGCCACATTCAGCCTTCCTCAGAACAGACAGCACAAGGTCTAGATACAGATGGGGGTCCCTGGATAGATGTGTGGGATCTGTTAACCCCCCATGGCATTTTGTAACATTTCTTGTGGCTTTTCAGTAAAATCACAGAATTGTCAGCCCTATATTTTGCAAGGTCCACGCGCAAAGTAGGTTACAGGCTGCCTCAAGCAACTTTCTGCAATACACCCACGTGAGCGTGGCAGATTTGATAATTTGGGCACAAGAAGAAATTCTCTAAGGAAGACGTGGGAGACAGTGAGTGGCTGAGGGCTATCTGACAAAACTTAAACGTAAGAAGCAAAATGGCTACATTATAGAAAAGGAGACAGAGCAAATCTAAGGCACTGTTTCAGAAATGATTCATCTTCTGATCTTCATCCTCTGGCATGCATGCTGTATTTGTCGGAAGGAAAGTTCTATTCTCCTAGATATGAACATAACATATTTTCATATCATCCTTTTCCAGCAAGCTTAAGCTTTGCAGTCTAGTGCCTTGGGGAATCTCTACACTGCCGCTACTAAAAACCAGCTTTTGTAATTGTAGCAGTCACAGAGCCACAATCTTGCCCCCAGACCCCAGCATGTTAGGCACTCAACAAATGAAGACTGTGACAATGGCTACCACCTCCACAAGCTGGCATTCTGACACTCCACATAACTCACACAGTTTTATTTTACTCTTCAGCTGGCACACCCAGCTGTTTTTACAATAAAGTTGCTATCAGTTTCAACCTTATGTACCATTCTGCTTCTGCAGAAAAGTCCCCAGGCTGCCAGGCTGGGTTTGCTCCTCTGCTGGCTGGTGTCATAGCACGTTTCACCACTGCCTTCAGTCTGCCTGGTTCTTCTTCCCACCAACAGAGAAGGAAGACAAGATTCAGCTGCCTGGTCACACATCTATAGGGCTGGTTTATGTTTAGGAGCTATGCCACTTGGCCTCCACCTTTTCATCCAGAAGGACTGAGGTTTGCGTAAGTCCTACTGGCCACTCTCCCACAGACACCTGCCCTGAATACTCTTACACATCTTAAACAGCCCTAGATGCCCAAGCTTAGTGAACCAAACTTGCACAGAGTGATCTCTGGTTTTGCCATTAGTCACAGCAAAAAAGAAGCCATCTGCCACAGCAAGCCTGTTTCTTATAATTTTACTTAGTATTATTAGGTGCGTTGCACTGATACCAGAACAAAGTATGTAGTTTCACACATTAAAAGCAGAAGCCACTAATGATTATCTGGTAGAAGGGGAAGGACTGTCCCTTCTGCTTCCGCAAGCAAAACCAGCTTGGACTTGACAAGGACCTACAGCAGATGCACATGCCATGTCTCTAACACTGCCATACCTACTTTTTAGCATGGTCTGTTGCAATAGGACAAGGTGTAATGGTTTCAAATGAAAAGAGAGTAGATTTAAAGTAGATATAAGGAAGATTTTTTTGTTTGTTTTTACAATTAGGGTGTTGAAACACTGCAACAGGTTTCCCAGAGGGGTAATGGATACCCCATCCCTGGAAACATTCACAGTCAGACTGCATGGTGCTCTAACCAACCTGACCTAGCTGAAGATGTCCTTGCTCATTGCAGTGAGGATCGGACTAGATGACCTTTAAAAGTCCCTTCCAACCCAAATTATTCCATAATGATTCTAGGAAACCACAGAAAAATCATGCCATATTTAGAAGTAAATATGGCAGGAACACAGGGTTGTGCCCAATTCTGTGTATACAGTGGGTGCACACCCAGCATACACGTAGATGTCTCATAGACTTTTGCGTTAGAGTGCAGCATGTTCCAAATAGGCAATAAAAATGCAAGGACTGTGTTCTTCACTAAAATAGTGGAAAATAAGCAGAAACAAACATTAATATTCTGCAGAATCTAAAGTGGAGGTAAAAGAGACAGGAGAGAGTATGTAATCACATCAGGCATGAACTACTATAAGTAATGTCCATGGGCTGGAAGCCACCAGGAACTCCCTGAGGGAGATGAGGCAACCACTGTGGCCCTGGTAAGCTGCATAACTTGGAAACAAGGCAAAGTGTTCACACACTTGCAAAATTATCCACTTTTTACAGGTCATGAAGGCAGACTACAGCAATCAAATATTTTTCTTAAAAACATTGGGAGTTCCCTTATCGGCATTATAATTAAGCTGAACTGATCATTGTAAGAACACAGCCAAATAGACCTTTTCTTATCATTCACAGAACAGGCAAGATTAGAATCAAATGTGAGACACATTTATTTTGAATAACTGAAGTTCAGTTGTCAAGTCTTTATAAAAATCAGTCATTGCCAGATGTTATCAAGAATTATAATATACAGATCCCACTGAAGCTTTTCAGACCACATTGCCTGGGAAAGTCTTTTCAAGTACCGCTCTCTCCTCGTTTCTGGAAGCAAAGTTAATTAATGCCCTGCACAGACATAAAGAATTACTGCTTTTGCACAGGAAAATGGGAAAAGGTACAAAAGTTAGAACTGTAAGGGGTATGTTTGGGAAAAAAAGGGTCAGGCCTTAATTACCAGTGAGGTCACCAGATAAGTCCAAACGACAGCTGGCACAAGGCCACTGTGAGTTTCACAATAAACTTCAAATTTCTTCTTTAGGAATCTGACTCAATGCCCATGGAAAAAAGATCCCTCAGGAGTCCCATTCACTTCAACTACAGTAAAACGATTTTCTTCAAGATAATAGACACAGATAGTTAAGAGCTTCTATAATTACAGTGTTCCATGGCAAATGCCATCAGCATTCAGACAGCTGAAAAACTGCTGTGGGCACTGCATAAGATACTGACACCCTGACAAGCTACCCTAATGTTTCAGCTTCCTAAAAACCTACTTAAGTCTGGTTTTAAATGAAAAAAATTATTAAAACTGGTACTCATGAGGAAAGACTTTTCTATAAGTTTAGAAAATGTGTGTATTCATCCTTTCACCTTTGAAAACTAAGGAATCACACTGGTAATTCTAACAGCATCATAACAAACAAACTTATGCCATGACTAAAGGTTAAAAAAAAAAACAAAAAAAACCAAACAAACTCTCTCATACAAAAATTTACATTTATGTAAAAAAAAATATAAAGGTTTAATAAGTCAACATGTGCAGCATGATTTATAATTAACACTCTGAAATTCTGAACAGGCTGTAAGAAGGCATGTAACTGTCAAATTATCAGGCTTATCAAAATGCTCCCACGTGACTGATCTGCCAAGCAAGCTGCATCTTCACACATCTTCAAGAGTACTTATTTTGCTCTACAGACTTCCTAGATTCTCCCATGTGGAGCACGAGTGCTGCTCAACACGCCGCAGGGCACGGCACCTCAGGTAATTCCCACCCCGACGTGCTACATGGCGCAGGGAGGCTCCGAGCTGTGGTTCACGGCCAACCCGGTGCCACGCCAAGACATCAGGGAGCCAAAGCTCCACGCAGACTGGCTCGCACGCTGACCTCCTCCCCGAGTCTCTCATGTTCTTTAATCTCCTTACGCTAAACCCAAAATTCACTGCTAGAAAACAAACCAAACAAACTCCAAGTACACACCCTGGACACAACCTTTGTTTTGTAGTGAAGCCCGTAATAAACGTCACTCGTTTTGTTAAAAACAAACAGGGGCACGGGAGTTGTGGGAGGGCGCAATCACCGGGCAGCGCCGGGAGCGGGACCTGTGGGCACAGCTCTGGACAGGGCAGGCAGCCGGAGCGCTGGGCTCCAGAGGGTGCTGTTACCCCTCCTCGGTGCTGGCACACACTCCAGCCCTGGGAATCCATCATCCAGGGCACCCACTGCCCCAGGGGACCCCGATTTGCCCACCCAGCCAAACAGCACGGGCCCGCAGCCAGGGTTGACAGCGAGACAGCACCGAGGGGAAAACCTGTGCCAGGTCTCTTCTGTGCATCTGTTCACTTGTAAGCACAGTCTGGCAAATTCAGTTTTAGGCCTAGTGGTCCAGAACACATTTTCACTCTTTTCTTTTGCTCCACAGTCTAATTAATAATCCACCCTACAGGATACAATTCTTGTGGTGCATAGAAAATAAACAGTTCTTTATTTCACACACAGGAGTAATTTTCCTGTTCATCTTTGTTTCTTGATCGTAATCTCACAAATAGCAGACACAGATAATGCTACTCCATTTCATAATTTCATTCCTTTATGATTTTATGACTTTTTCATTTAAACAAGTCTCCTGTACAAAGCAAGTTCAGCACTCCAGATCTTTGATTATACCAGATGTTTTCTAAATGAAGATTCATCCTTGACTGCCTCCTTGGATTTATCCTTCACTTTCTCATCTGGCCAATGCTCTCTGCATGCTATTAACAGGATAACCATGACACCTTCCTGTGTTCCATGCCTCAAATACACTGCTCTCATATATCTAAAAGCTTAAATCATTCACATTTATTTTTTTTTACGTTAATCTTCACATTTCTTCCAGACAACTCAATCATCCAATTAATCCATTGCTTTCACATACTTTCTTTTGCATTTTGCCCCCAGTCTTCAATTATTACATGTCTCTGGATAACTCTATTAATCATAAAAAAGCTACCTGTACAGCTTAAATGTACTGTTGCTCATTTAAAAAGGGGAAGAAAAAAAAAAAACCACCAGCCATTGTTAAGTTTTGTCCTTACATTTTTCTTATCTTCCAATATTTGGTTTCATGAAATGCATTCCAATATTTTCCTAATACCCAAATCAGCAAGTATGCAAGCAGATGCATAATCTTACATTTTTATCAAACATGCACATCCAGGACTCCTTTTGTGGATTTCAGTAGTTGTGTGATATTTGAAACACCATTATTGGGCAGAACAACTTGAACCAAATGTCATATATCATCCTTTCCACCTCCTACAAGAAAAAAAATTTGCTTCATTCACAGAATCCGAGAACAGGTAAGGTTGGAAGGGACCAAAATGGGTCATCTGGTCTAATTTTCCTGCTCAAGAAGGGGCATCCTCGAGCACATGGCACAGGATGGTGTCCAGATGGTTCCTGAATACCTCCAGTGAGGGTGACTATAACCTCCCTGGGCAATCTGCTCCAGTGGATAGTCACCTATACAGTAAAGAAGTTCTTCCTCCTATTCCTCCTATTCAAGTGGAGCTTCCTGTGCATCAGTTGCTGCCTGTTGCCTCTTGTCCTATTGCTTGGCATCATCAAAGAGAACCTGGCTCCATCTTTTTGACACTGACCCTTCAGATACTTATATATATTGACAATGTTCCCTCTCAGTCGTCTTGAGTCTCCTTGAGGCTGAACAGACCCAGTTCACTCAGCCTTTTCTTGCAAGACAGTAGTTCCAGTCCCCTAATCATCTTTGTAGCCCTGGGCTGGACCAACTCCAGGAGCTCCATGTCTCTCTTGCAGAACTGGACACATCTCAAAACTTTTTGAGGAATGGGATGAAAGGTTCCCTCCAAACAACTGTGGTTCAGCCTCTCAAAACACATCCACAGGTCCCACTCCACTTATCATCATTTTCACAGCACTACCCTCACTGGTATTAATTCTGGCACAGTCTTGTCTATCTGTTTGCAAATTGACATATTTGAATCAGCAAGTCTATCTCAGCAGAGCCCATGCTGTGTAGACTGACAAGCAGAAATAGGTATATACTAACTTTAAATGGACATCTACTCCAGCATTGCTACAATTTAAAGTCCTAAAATGAAAAAGAGATGTTTGGCCACCTTTAGTATCTACTTCAGCAAATTACCTTCGTTCTACGAACAGCTCTCAGTGAGCATGAGGGACAGATGCCACATGTAGCATACATCATGCAAGGTCCCTTGAAACTCTACACATGCTCCTGGCCTATTGGCCCTTCTTGTGCCAGTTGGGATTTCAAAGCACAGCATGTTCATCTCTCTTCCCTCTTTTGTACCGCTGTTATCCTTCAAGATTTTTCTTCAGTGCAGTACATTCTTCAGATGTGTTTGTATGCAAGACTAAAGATATTTATAAATTTTAGGAAAAACTCAGAATAAAAAAAACAAGTGTGACTCACAACCTGCTTAAAGCAGCACTTGTGACATTTGTTCTGACACCTTTTAAAAATATTTTATTTACAAAGGTATAAATACAGATTCATGAAGAATATAAAGCAAACATCACTAAGCCTCACTTTACACAGCAGCCCAATGAAAAGAGGGCAGTGTCACTGAAACTGTGGGATTGATGTAGATTGAAATCACTAAGTTAACAAAAATACAAACTTTGGTAAAGAACTTGGCAGTGATCAGCTTTAAGACTCAAAAGTTGAGTATTATTTCACCAGAGAAAGGCTGTGCCTTATGGAGCTGTCACAGAATAGTACAACTCTAAGGCTAAAAAGGACTGAACAGATCACCTCACTCGACTCTGTGCAGTGAACTTTTAGAGTCTGGCTAGACAACACCAGAGCTGTTTCTCTATTTCATTCTTGAAAATTCAAATGAAAGAAATGTAACATAGAATACATATATTTCCAGTTTTCTACTACACTTACTTGCTTCTCTGAGAGGGGCATTTTTCCTTGCTAATGTTCAAACTAAGTCTTCTGTAAATTAAACTGAGGTTTCATGTTGCCCCTTCCCTTAAAGTCTGACCTCAGATAACATTTGTTCACCAGCCTCTGCATAAACACCTTTTACATACTGAGGACACATTATCATTTCAGTCTTCTCTGTTTCAGACTAAACAAACTCAAATTATCACGACCTACCCTTGATCTTCCAAGAAAACTTATCCTTATTGCAGATGGCTGCAAACCTCTTGTCCATGCAAAGATCAGAATTATGCAGCCAAGCAGTTTCACAGCCACGTGCCTATAAGCATGTCCATGAAAAAGGCTGAATTGCAAGCTGCCTTCTTGTCCCCTAAGCATGGGGCTGGCAAAGTGCAGAGCTCATGTGCAGTTCCTGGAGCTCCCTGAGGCTAAGCCAACACAGCCCTACACAGGCGATGGTCCCTGCAAGCAAGATTTGTGGCAGGGAAAGGATGACACTTGTTGACACAACAAAAGGCCTGAGCCAGGGAAAAGTACAGCTGTGGTGTTAGAGAAAAAGGTGTGCCACTAGAAAGATCAAGTGTCTGAGCCCAAAACCCCACTTGGGGATGTGGCACAGCAAGGGAAGCAGGTCCTGGGATCTTTCCTCTGGGTGGAAGGCCCTTTTTCATGAGTGTTGCCTCCCAGAGCCAGATGACACTGCAGCAGCACCTGACAACAGCTACAACAGCAGCAACAACCGATGGCATTGGCTCTTCCCAGTGTCAGTTCTTGCAGCAGTTATTGATGGCAACATCCCAGCAAGCTGTATCTTGGATCCTTTCATTCAAATTTTGTGACAGCTACCTGTAAATGAGACTACTGTGGTAGCATATGAAAAGAGTGTGCATACACCATGTACCCCACTTCCCCTTTGCCCACCAGAAGATTCAAAGATCAGCTGTTACACAGTCTCCCCAGGGCGAGAAATTACCCTGTGAGGGCTGCAATTCCCCATTCTTTTCTTCTGCTGAAGTTATTATGCTTACTATATATATGCTTACTATAACGGCAGACTCCTAGGAGTCCCCCATCTCCTCTGAATTCTAAAGCAGAATGATAAAATGCTACAAATCTTTTCAATTAGTTACTAACCATTAGGTAAATAAAGCTGTGCAACCAGAAAACACATAACTTATCTGAGTGTTTTTCTTTCTACCTATGGACTTCCATGTAACACTAAGTCCTTCTGGACTTTACACTTGTCTGACTTTACCCCACCTTGCTTTACTAACTCCTTTATACAAACCTTTATGCAGCCATTATTTGCACTTCTTGTACAGCTCCTTTGTGCACATCTCTTGAAAGCTGCAGTACATTCAACACGATGCCTCCCATCTGTTCTGCCTGTCTGCAGCCTGCCTTTGTGCCTCTGACACAAACACCTACAGTGACTGTCAGATCTTCTGTGTTTCTCCCTGTACTGTATTACCTCCCCTGGAGAACCCACCCAGTGCTTTTCCCAGGTCATAGGCCTCTTTACTTCTCACTTCTGTCTCTGCTTTTAAAGATGAGTCTGAGATTTTGCAGCCACTTGGTTCCAAGTTACTTTCCCTTTTTAAATTTGGAAGCAGTCCCTCCCAGCCAGTCCAGATCTAACTAACTAGGCAGCTTTGAAAGCAACTTTCTGAACCTGACGGGCTGAAGGTCTCCCTGGCTGGCACTTCACTCACAAGACACATGTTCACAGTGGAGGCAGCCACACCAACTCCTGCAGCAGGCAGGGAACAAAACAGCAAGTGTGCCCCAACCTGGTTTGCACACCTGCTTGGAGATGAGCTGTGCTGTGCCACAGAAGTACCTCCTTCTTGCATAGACTACTGAGGGCTCCTTTGTAGGTGTTCAAACCTAGAACTTCACATTATTCTTCCTGTCAATTATAAGGTCCACTCATTTTCTCCTATTGGTACACAGTCCTGTCCTTCTGATGCTGGTTACTGACCAAAAATCTACCACCATCTTCCTTAAACCAGTTCAACTTCTCCAATCAACAGCAGCCACATTCACCTTTTGTTCTGTTTTATCTTCGGCCAGAGACACACCACAGTGTCTCAGTTAATACTGTGCATCCCGTTCTCTCCCCAGTTTGTGCTTCCAACTTGCTCTTGCCTTTCCCAGCCTGTACCACGCACCACCAGACATAGCTTATCAGGGAGGAATTGTTTCAAGTGTGCAGATGTACTGCTAATAACATCAAACTAATAAATCTGACTCCCATAGCATAAAACTAACTCTGACCAAAGGCAATACACTCCAAACATGCCTGAAGCAGGTAAAGCACTGACACTGGCAGCTAAAATGTTATTCCAATTAAATTCAAGGTACTCTGAGCAGAGCAGAATTTTGAACACTGTGTGACTACCTTTACATTTCCCAGTTCAAAACACCATAAAGGCCTTTACCAGAGAACACATGCTTCTGCATAGGAGAAACATGTTTATTCTGACGTGTTCTTAGGTCCTCATGCAGTTACACATCTACGTGACATCAGGGCAAGCCTTGCTCTCTGGAATATGTGAAATATTGCTGTAGAACAAAATACTTAGTCAATGTTTAGAATTGAATGTTTGAAGTTGCTTACTGCCTGGAGTCCACATACTGGGAAAAAGTACTACTCCCACTGGAGCAAATGGCACAGTTACACTGGTCCCAAGGGACCTAGATCAAGGCATAGTACTTCTAAACTGATATATAAATTATTATTAAATACAGATACATCAAAAGTATAAAGATTAAAATATTTCTATGCATAATTTAACAATTAATTAAAAAGTCAGCGCTTAACTGCAAATTGTGCAATTTTATCTCTTGCAATCTCTAAGGAATAAATAATATTAAATAAAATCCATGCTGAGAGCTAATTTGAAACAATGAACCCACAAAAAGAGAATTAATTAATATATTAGCCTATCCTATGAAGCACATTGATTCTAGTGGTTCTAGTCCATCATGCAGTAATCAGATGGTGGACTTAATTCTCCTTATACTCACTATTTCCTATATGAGCATCGGTATAAAAACATTTTTGAAAAACCCCAGCACACATAAAAGCATATGCTCAACTGGTACAACAGGATTGCATGTCATAAAAATATTGATGTGCTCAAGCTATCATTCATGCATATTTAATTTAGTGTTTTCAATTATTCTTTTTCCTGCTCCCAATTAGTCATGAAGTCTGAATGCATTAAAGAGGATCAAACTTGACATTTGTGGTACAGTTTTTATTGACTTGAATATGTGTTTATTTATTTATTTGCTTGCAGAGAGATTTTTGTGATGCAATTTCTCATCAGCCTTAAAACCTTGTACAATTTCCTCCTCTTTTGCAGCTTTAGCTTCTGGCATTCTGTCACTACTTTTCTGCACTGTCTCCTGTTTACGCTTCCTCCCTCATCTAAATTTTCATTACACCAAAAAAGTCCTGAGTTTTGCCTGCTGAGCTGCTCTGCAAACAGCAGTAGATTATACTAAAAGCAGGTGAAATATGCTGTATGGTTTACCTCCAAGTAGAGGACTTTTGAAAGATTTGCACACAATGCAACATAAATAAACTATAATTATGCATATTTCTAGTGAAAGTAAGATCAGAAACTTCTTTACACCACTAACTGATGATATTTTTATTTATTTTTCAGAAGGAGCATGTCTCAAAGGTAAAAAAGATTTCATGATCTTTTAGAAGAGTCCTGAACACACAATGGCAAAAAAATATTAGGAGTAAAATTGAAATCTTCTGCTGTCTACCAAGCAGACAATAGGCATTGTTGAACAACTGAAAAACAGAACAGAGAAGGAAACACTGATACTTCACTGTACCCAATGCCTAAAGCAAGCTGTGGGCCATGTTGAAATGGGATGTTACAGAATTTGCTCCTGACAGTTCACAGCAGTTGTCAGAATAAACCCCAAGGAACACATACAAGGCTCGTTTAGATGCACTAGCACAGCAAGGAATCTTAGTCTATTTTAACACATGGAAGGAAAAAGAAAAAAAAAAGGCAGCTTTCACTATGTTTCAAAATCAAAAGGTGTTAAATTAAGACTATTTTTAAAAGTCACTGGCTAACACCAGGTGCCTTTAAATATCATGCGGAGCTATAAAATGTTAATTTCTAAAAGAGGGGGTGGGGAATTTTAAATGACATCTTGACTGCCTGGCTAAAAAGAAGATACTGCAAAGTAGTGCAATCTAAAATGATAACCACTAATGTCAATAAAGTGTCAGCTTTCAGCAAGGGAATGACTGTGCTTTATCAGGAATTGTCAATCCTGCTGCCATTAAGGTCATACCTGAACATTTCACAACGCAATCGACCTAAGAGGTCATTTGCAAACCCTGTGCTGCCTGAAGGATGCACAGGAATCAATAACTTCAGGTTTCTAGTCTGAATTATTCATTCAGTCTTCGCACAGCAAAAAGCTGTCTTCTCTCTCTCTTTAATGCACTATCACTGCAACACAGTGCATGACTTTGAACACTGAGCTTTAAAAAGCAGTTTTAAAAGCATTTTGTCCTGCTGTTTATAAAAGCCTTCTTGCTCATGAGACCTTTAAAAATTACATTTGGAGCAACTAATGACTGTGCAAGGATGCTGCCCATTGCCCCTATGGGTAGTGTGTTTCTCCCAAGGTCCAGTTAGTCAAGGGTCCCAAAAGCCACCCCACACTGTCAGGGGTACTGGGGCTCCCTGTCAGTGCCACAGACAGGACAGCTCTGCCTCTCCAGGGAGCTGCTCAGGCACCCAGAGGTCCATATTGCTGCTAGAAGGTCAACTAAGAGGCTCTCTACAACCTTTTCTCCCATGAAAAAGAAGAAACATTTTCCCTGAGAGGGAAGGTACCTGTGTGTTCACTGTATCACTAGCCAGTTTCTGGTTGCCTTGCCTTTCATTCTATTTTCTGTCTATTATAATTTCTGATAAAGAAACAGAATTTCAAAATATCCCATTCAGTTTGTCAGGACTAAGATCTGGCACTAAAAAATCATTTTTTTATTGGTTTGAGAAAGGAACTGAACAACAAAGAAGAATTTGTCTGCTTTTACTCCTTTTTCATGGTCAGCTTCTTTCATTTTCTAACTTTTATGTCATCTTCCACCTGTATTTCAAACTAGCCTCACTGTTCCATTCAGTTTTGGGGGTTGGGATTCAGCGAGGTCAGGAAGAATTTCTGGGCTTTCCTGGAAGCTGGATTTCAATTTGGGTTGTTTAGGACCACATGACCCCTATATTAGAATGAATTCCCTTGCTGCCCATTCTTCTCACATCAAGGATTATTTGCTGCTTTAGCAAGTACTAGAATTTAACATCTTATTTTGGCAGCAGCAAAGTGAAACACCTACTGGAAGCAGAGGCCAGTTTAGAGAAGAAAGATCTCTACCCCACTGTCACACTACACTGGCATGTGAGTTTCTCCCTCCAAGCTCATACCACAGCAGCAGGCGAGTCTGAAGTCAAGTATCTCACCTCTCCAGACCATGTGTCAACAAGACATAAAAGACAGTATTTAAACTGGAGCCCCACCATCAGACAGTAAACAGTAGCCTTTGCAAGGCTCTAATCAGTCCTCAGAAAATCTGTCATCAATTCAAAACTTCAGCATTTAAAAAATGTAGTGACAGTCCACTTGATCTTAAACTGTGGAATTCAAAGATAACTTAAAAGAGTTGAATTTGGCAAATAATACATTAGGTACTTGTCTCTAAAGTTAGGTATATCAAGACCATTAGCAGGAAATATTTCTGCAATGACTATGTTTCTAGTTCAGCAAAGCACACAACATTGCTTTACTAGTCAACTAAGCTGAGAAGAAACTCATCTTACACACTGAATTTTAAATACTACACACTTACAGGCTTTGGATCCAATGCAACGAGTGAGAGGCAATGGGGGCAAAAGGGTAAATATTTACAAGTTCATCTTATTATTTGCAATTACTCAGTGAATCCCATACAGCACACACTTGAAAGAGTGACAGTAGGCTTACATGCCAACCCCAACAAATTATGGTAACTATTAAAAGCCCTGTTGCTGCTGACCTAGAAAAACCTCTTAAATTGAGATGACTGAAATGAGACAATTTCCCCCTTGGTTTGTGTGTTACAAGTTATGCAAAGTGAATGGCCAAATATGAGTTGCATATGTTTTGTATTAAATCCAAGGTACACGAAAGCTAAGGCTCAAGTTCCATTAATGCACTGACCAGGACAGGTCCAGTGTCTTTGCTAGAAATGCACTCACATATTGTGCCATTTTTTCTACATTCCCTTCATTATACAGTATTTTCTAAATATTCCC
Organism: Formicarius rufipectus; assembly: GCA_013399695.1. NCBI lineage: Eukaryota > Metazoa > Chordata > Aves > Passeriformes > Formicariidae > Formicarius > Formicarius rufipectus. The sequence continues at coordinate 424,554 of VXAU01005851.1, forward strand.
TTGTGTCTTGAGAGAGCATTTGAAGGATTGCTTTTAATTTCCATGCAAGTCACTGTTCTAAAAACAATGGTCTAAGACCAGAAATTTGACACCTGTATCACCAACCGCTTTCAAACTACTTCCAGAAGATAAATTTGAGTTGCAACAGAAATTCCAAGTTAATGGAAGAGTTATAGTCAACTGTATTTGTGTAAGTTTATGATCCTTTACTTGAATTCTAAAGTGAGCAACCTGAGATGAAAATCAAGGCCATCAATACACACAGACACACATCTCTATCTATCCATCTATCCCTCTGCAATCACCCACACTGAGAACTATTTGAAAAAGAAAGCCTAAGGCCACTGATCTTGGCAGGCAAGGCAAAAAGTAGTGTGAACTCCTTACTCCAATTTCCTTATGGGTTTAGAGTCGAAATCTTTTTTAAGCTATTCCAGAGGTTGACAGTATGGAAATTATGACCGTGCACGATTTAGAAGGGTGTAAAACAATGGTATATTGAAATATCATTTTCAGCACACTGCTCTTCTGTAAAAACAGGCACTGCTTTTTTACTTTTATTAAATAACTGCTCTCCAAAAAGCTTCAAGACAGGCTTTTCCACATCCCACAGATGCATTTTTAAAATGCATCTTTAATACATAAAAAGATTCATAGTCTCTACAAACATGATAACTATTACCCTCAGTTAAAAGAAGAAATGCCTGATGGTTAATTTGGATATTGCATTTTACTGCCAGAGTACTGGCAACCTTCCTGGATGTTTTATTCTTTAAACCTAATTTGTCTGAAGTACTGGAAAATGGATATGCTTATACCATAATATTATACCATAAATGTGAGGTAAAATTCAGAAAAGGAAGGCTGCAGGCCTGCCTTTTGTCTTCACTCATCAGCAAGTAGAAGACTTCTGCAAGGACATGGGGCCACTTGGAGTTTCAGGATTACAGTGAGGAGGCATCTGCATAGAAGGGGGTCCTTGGAGCAGCTGTTTCCTCTGGGTCTAGCAAACCACAAAGCAAAATCTACTGGTGTGAGCCATTCTGTGACTCCAGACTCACCCTGCCCACAGGAAAGCTGTATGCTGACTACTCCTGATGGCTCAATCATGGTGAGAAGGACCAAAAGACCACTCTAGAAGAGAGGTCTCTTGCCAAAGACAAAATTGAGACCAATTTCATATTCAGGCCTTGCCAGTTCCCTACATCACACCACTTCCAAGAGCTACACAGATTTCAAATTTTTAAAAGATGTGAAACAAAAAAGTTAAACATCCACATTCCTGAAGAAATTAGCGCCCAATAATTCTAAATACCCATAAGAGCAGCCACAAAAAAACAGAGAAATAGTTAAGCTGTTCCCCAAAAAAACTATTTTTGTCTATATACAAACACAAGGAGATCTTTCCAACCGTGTCTGAGCATTGCACTCATTAATTAAATATAAATGTATCCGCAAACTGTGAGAGTTGAGATTTAATGTGATTCTTATATGAATTGAGCCTCAGAGTGGGGGGGGTATCAAAGCAAGATATGTTAAGTAATTATACAATCTGTTTTGCCAGAGAAATGTCTGGACTAGACAGCTGGCACTGAAACGGCAGGTTAAATTTAGAAGTGAAGTGCCATGAAGTGAAGGTGAACTCAGCTTTTTGTTATCGGTCATGTAAAAGCTGTACATGTTATTAAAATAATGTGCCTTGTCCCTGAGGCAAAGTTCACTGCTATTCAATAGAAAGATATTGAAAAGTGACTTTTGTCTCTACAAAGCTTCTATTCCTAATCCATGAGCAGCATACTGAAGCCACAGGATGAGCCAGAGCCCTCTCTCAAGGTCATTTCCCTGGTCTATTATTTAAAATAATTATTTTTTAATTTGCCTTCACTGTGGTAAAACAGTCATGACACACTAATTCCAGAAAACAGTCAAGCCTTATAGAAAGAAATTATGTCTCTTAAACTTTGACTCAATTTTAAATTCAAATACTCTATTAGATCACTTTGGGATATCAGACAGCAGCATTTCAACTCCCCCATGATTCCTCACAGACAAAGCACATGCATAAGCCTCACAATTTGAGATCTTCCTTATATGGAACACAGCTGCATCCTGAAACCAAACATATAGTAAAAGACCATTGCTGCTGTAGTAATCAGTCACCCAGACATGACAAATATAACAACTGACCTTCATGAGATGCTGATTTATCCATTTTGTGAATGTCTTCTTTTGTACTTTGTCCCGCTCATCTGGAGATAAAAAGGAAAAAGAAAAGGGTTTTACAAGAAATGCAGAAGATTTTTTTATTAAGAGTTTCAAAAAATTAATATACTAATAAATTTTAAAAACAGAATAACCTGTAAAAGCTCCAACATATCTAATCAAAACAACAGTGCATAAATGTTTTTACAGTCCATCACAGTATGTCATGAAAAAGTTTCTTGAAGCTCCACATGAGTTCCTGAAGGATGACAGCCCCACAGATACAAACAGCAGCACTACTAACAAAAATACAATTTCCTAGGAAAAGTCAACTGCCACTCAAATTGTACTAAAAAGGCCATGGCAAACTTTCAAGAGTTTTAAGAACTTCTCAGGGTCTCTACAATCAGTTAATTACTAAAGTATTAGACAATAGAAAATCTCTTACCATATGAAAGTAACTTTATTAATCACCATGCTTTTCAACTGGAATACCACCCTTGTTCCAATGCACAAGGATGAATTACAGCTTCAGTCAGAAAAGGACTCTCTTTCAATCATCTATAAAATACACAGGGATGTTCACTAACCCAGACATGGGACCCAACCACTCTCAGGAGTTTGCGCCCTGGCAGGCCAGTTAGCATCAATGATTGCCCACAAAACACTGTGGAGAAGTAAGAGAAGTAATAGACTCATGATAAGAAAGCATTCCACTCGTGGATAGGAAGCATATACGTGTATTCTACTGAGTCACAGGAGAGAAAAACAAACCACTGCTCGAGTGCAAGGGTGATCTCCAGTAACCCATGCAGGGTCTCCAGCCAGCACCACTGCTACAGAGCCCACTCGCAGTCCCAGAGCTCCCCAGAGCAGGAGTCACACAGCATTAGGACCAAGACCATCTGTGCAAGCTTGAAATAGCAGGATCCCTTCAGTTCCTGCACAACACAACTGCAGCTGTTTCATTGACTCAGGCTCTTTGCAGCGTGGCTGAGAATGAGCAAAGAACTCAGGTAGCAAAACAAGACAGTGCTGCACCTACTGCCATCACTAGAAGACATCAGATCCTGTATTTTACCTTTAAAAACAGTGTTTTCAGGTTGGCCAAAGATAACAATAAATAAAAACAAGTTCACAGAAAGTCTTTCAAGGGCTCTCAAGTCTCTGGTGTGATACTGAGGTCTTTCATAACAGCATGACTATACAAGAGTCCATCCCGGGCCAAAATGAGCACTGTCTGCTGTTCCTAATAGCAATGAGAAATTACTTTTCGGAATCAATTGCAAAAACAAGACAAGTAAAAGCCTGTGAAGCCTTTGTATAGGCCTCTCTTATGTGACTCACAGACTTTCTACATGCTTATATGTATCATCTTTGCATTTAAGAGTCACAGATGCTTTTTCTTCTGTTATTTTTTCTGATTCTTTTTTAACACACCTATAAATTTGATAGCACAGCTCACTGTGACAATAAGATCTTCAGGCAGCATGTGTAGTTGTACATTTGGCTCTGTACAGAATAGTTGCTGTTTCCTAAACACCTTTTCCATGCCACTCAAGGTCTTCTAAGCTTCTGGCATATGTTTCCCCCCACCCACTTCACAGCTCTACACTCTTATATTCTACTTGAAGACATAAAAAAAGAGGAGAAAGAGACAACTAAAGAGCAAAAGCTGCACTACTGGAAAAAAACGCTTTTGCTATATATAAACTTCCCTATACCCATCCTCTAGCAAGACACCATTTCTGACATCAGTTATTTATCCTAATAAGGTAGAAGCTCTGATTTAGTAGATGTGGAGAAGAGAACATGTCAGAAATAAAAGAAATCCAGAAACACTTTCACTTTTAACAGTTCCATTACGGGCAGCTCTTTTAAAAGGAACCCAAGGTTTCGCTGCAGAACTTCACAATGTGTCTTTTCATCTAAGGTAACCTCATCTAGTTTTGACCACAGAAGTTTACATTTGATAAATGTTACTGTGACAACAGCTTTAAAAAGCTGAAAGAATCCACTTCCTTGTGTTTTGTTAGACTATGCAGTCACTATTAGCATTAACTCTATTTTCAATTAAAATGGCAACATACATAAAAAGTGATACTTACTAGTCTTGTTCCTATTATATAGACATATATATCACACAAACACTCACAGGAAACCTCTGTAACTGACAGACACAAATGTGTAATGAAGAGAAAAGCTTACACCTGTCATGTTGTGAAATACATCAGAATTAAAAGTGGGGGGAAAAGGTCACCAAAACAGAATCACAGAATATTCGGAGTGGGAAAGGACCCACAAGGATCATGGAGTCCAACTCTTAAGTGAATGATCTATACAGGGGATTGAATCCGTGACCTCAGCATTATTAGCACCACCAAGTTTTAACCAACCGATCCATCTCATGGTCACACTACAACTGATTTTCAATCAAAAAAAAAACCCCAAATACTGCCAGAAAAGCAAATGCACACTGAGAGGAAAATACAGTGCAACAGTATTCAGTGTGCTTGAGCTCAGAGCAGAACACACCAAATCAAACTCCCCAAACCAAGTAAAAAACAGGCAAATAACAGAAAAAGAAACACCAGTTAAAGAAAGGAAAACCACAGACAGCCCCTTGAGAGAAGCTTCCTGCCCCAGAGCTCTGGCCTATCCAACAGGCAGCCCTGTCCCCCTGCCAGCCCAGCTCTGGGCTGCATTACCGACCCATGCAGCACATGGCTTCCACCAGCTGGGCACTCGGGGTCGTTCTCATCTTCACAACACTGTCTCGTTCTCTCCTTCAAAACCTCAGTATTTCTTTTCTTTCCAGGGAAAAGGAGAGCCAAGGAGCGGCCAGGACTTCTCCCAGCCGACACAAAGTAGCAACACCCCTTTTTTAAAAAAAAACCGGGAGCAAACAGCCCATGTGCTCTCAGAGCACACAGAACTGCGAGCCCTCTGGCTTTAACTCACATTACGAAATAAATTGAGTATCTGCCTTTGTTTGTTTTGAAGTTTCAGGTGCATTAATACACATCTGAGGGCAAATGTTGAGCTTTCCAAACCAGGAAGTCTGTTTTTTCTTCTACCAGCAGCAAGGAAAGAGCGTCACCATGAACCCAGCAGCAGGAGTGCTGTTTAAGATGAGGTAATTTAAGAACGCAGGTAAAGCAGGAGCTGCAGAAAGAAAGCACATCTTCCTAGGTCGTCTGATATGTAGATCATCACAATAAACTCTCAATAGTTTATTAATCAACTTAAGTTCATCTGCTTTTACCTGTTATTGCAGACATTATTCTGATGTATCAGACAAATTCCAAGTCTCTTACGCTTTCCGTGCCTGGAAAATACCTCAACAAAGTGTCTCCAGTCTTAATAAGCTGACAGCCTACTTTATGAACCTACACTACAACAAAGTATCTAAAGAGGCTCAGATTAGAATATTTGGACTTGAAAACAGTTGCTGCAACTAAGGTCTCTTACTGTGCATTCTTGTCATTCCTTAATTGCAAGCACAAGTTCAGGGCCAGCTCCTCCTAACACCAATGCTCCCTTCCATGAATCCCTATTGTTTACGTGGTTGACAGTGTCTGGAAATCAGGACAGTTTCTCTGGAAGAAAACTTTACTAACAGGATTACTCTAAAAGTGATACATGGCCCCGATGACTCTTCAGTGGTCAGCTGGGGAGAATAACAGACCCATTTAGGTTGAATAAGACCTTTAAGACCATCAAGTGCAACAGTTAACAAACAACTACCAAATCTACCACTAAACCATGTCCCTAAGTGCCACAACTACATGTCTTTTAAATACCTCCAAGGATGGTAAAAATTATTTCCTTGGGCAACCTGTTCCAATGCTTGGTAACTTTTCTGCGAAGAAATTCCACCTAATGAACTTGCTCCAGTACAGCTGGAGGCCTTTTCCTTTTGTCCGGTGACTTGTTACTTGGGAGAAAATACCACCACTCACCTTGCTACACTCTCCTTTCAGGTAGTTGCAGAGAGCAACAAAGTCTCCCCTGAGCCTCCTTTTCCCCCACACTAAACTACCCCAGCTCCCTCAGCCACTCCTCATCAGACTTGTTCTCCAGACCCTTCAACAGCTCTGTTGCCCTTCTCTGGACACAGTCCAAGACCCCAATGTCATTCTTGCAGTGGGAGACCCAGAAATGGACAAGCACTCGAGGTGCAGCCTCACCAGTGCCAATTTCAGAGGGACAATCACTTCCCTAGTCCTGCTGGATCCACTATTTCTGATACAAGTCAGGATGCCATCAGCCTTCTTGGCCACCTGGGCACATTGCTGGCTCATGTTCAGTCACTGGGGATCAGGTTCTCTTCTGATGGGCAGCTATTCAGCCACTCTGCCCCCAGCCTATAGCACTGCCTGGGGTTGCTGTGACACGTCAGAAGCCACTCAGTGCTCCTCTCTACCTGAAGGCAATCCTGAAATCATCGCTGAGCAAACACATCAGACACCACCCGCTTGAATGAGCAGAACAGGGCACTTGTCTCCACATCAATGTAAGGAAATGCAAAATGAGTGCAGGAATACAAACTACTTATTATCCAGATGAGCTGCAAATTTCTAGGGTTCTTTCTCTGATATTTTCACCATTAGAGTGAAGTCTGGAGTTCCTACACCTAGTAACAGACTAAGGAAAAAAAAAGTTTCCTTTTCTTTGGCTGCTTTTGACATTGATAAGTTATGTTTGCTTCTCTGCTGATACTTGTTTGCCTACATGAACGGCCAGATAGTCAACAGGTTTTTCTACATTTGTCCAGGTATTTACAAAAACCCTGATAGGCATTTTTCCTATATTTAAATAAGAAAGCTCATATAATACTTACAAAACTCACTCATGTATAAATGCATTATTTTTCAGCACATATTGGTTCTATTCATATCTATTTATCTATTAAATATCATATAATATCTATTAAACTCACAAAACTGTGTTAAAAGAACATTATTAGGGTTGTAAAGTGAAGCATTCAAAAGTAGAGTTAAAACAAATTAAAACTGGCTGTGAAGCCTTAATACAACCTTCTTAGTAATATACATATATTTAATTAAATGATTATTTAGGAGTTTTTTAAGAAGACTACTGCTACTTGTTTAAGGAACAGTTACTCAATGATGTGTTTCATGTTGCAGAATACAAAGCACGAAATCCATCCATTCATTATTTTACAAGCTCTGAAAACAAAATTCATTTCATAGTAGGTTTTCCTCTGGTATTCCTAATAGCCCTTCTGTAAGCTAGACCCTGATGTTCAAGCATCACCCTCAGAAAACAGAGCATAATTAATATATGATCTCTTGAGAAAACATTTGATTTAGGACATTACCCAGAATCACAAATTATGTAAGAAATAGGGGACAAGTCCAATTCTCCAGTCTGTGCTGAAATGCCTTATCTTGGAGGCTCCTGCTCATCAAACTTGAGCTTAACTTCTCACAGACCTTCCATGTCTGTACCAAATATTCACTCTTGCTCATTAATTAAGAACTAGGGGACATCCAACAATCCCACGACAATCTGAAACAGTCTCCAGGACGGTAGCATCTCAGTTTAAGGAAGTCCAGTTTGGAAAGTTAAAACTACAGGTTTTTCCATAGGGGAAGGGTCAAATAACTTTAATGACAAGTAATCATATTTCATACCACTAGTGGGTATTATTCACTATTGTTGGGTTTAAATTACCCTATTTGTAATCCTTGTATATCAGTTCTTACTATATGAAACCATCATTGGGTGAAAGTCACCTTTGATGATGAAATGAGATTATCCTCAGTTTTGTGTAATATCCTAAACTAGATCAATTTGGAATGAAAAAAAGTGAAACACTTTTATACAGCAAAGCGTATGAGTACCAACCAGTGCTATGAACTGTGTGGTGCTATTGCATCAAACCTCCATTAAGACACACAGCATATAAAATCAAATACTTTGGAAATGCCCTTCCAATACTAAAACAATATATATATTCTTTATATATATCCTTCCTACTATAAAAAAATATCAAGACTGAGTTAGCATCTTTTTCTAACAAGATAATGGCTATAGCAAGGTCCTGTAGAAGTGATAAAAAATTCTGAAGAAATAAACTTAGGGGCTGGGGATTTTTGTATATCCAACCCCACTACAGTAGTCAAGATAAATGAGTCTACAAGTGTTATAGCTCCAGGACCAAACCCAAACCTCTACAAAATATTTAACCACTTAAATGACACAGAACTAGAATGGCAATATATATTTAGTATTTGTCAAGGAAAATTAGGTTCTTGGTTAAAGTTCTTGTTATCTTCACCTTCAAGAGTCCTGGGTAATTCTGACAGTTTTCTCACAGCAAGTTCACCTGAGAAGCCACCTGCTTCTTACATATTTGCTTCCTCTAACAGAGAACATTTTGTTATAGTGTTTTATACTTCATGCATTTTAATATATGATACTATTTTTAAATCAGCTGTTCCTAAATAGCAGCAGGCATCTGTCAAGCTTAAAAGCAACATTTTATAATTTGCCACCATTGTAATTTTTTTTAATTTGATCAGTTTTCCCCTAGATTTACAGTTCTTGTTTTTGTCCCTTTTGGTGTTCATGTATCAGGACTGTGTGGGGAAAAGTGCTAACAGTTCCTAGGTGCTTGTCTTGGAGACAGAATCACACTATTTATTTTTAGAAGGACTGAATGGAGGCCTTGTCAGTCAAATAAAAAGTAAGGGGATAACTGGAGACAGACTGGTAAGTTGCACAGTTTACACACAGAAGAAAGACAGTGTGGACATAGAGCACGAAAGAGACATGGTCCACATGTGAGAAGGAAGAATTATATATAGATAGTTAATGAGTCTAGACAGTGAAATCTGGATAAGAGATTTCAGATGAGACATAATGATGATGTTTCACCCTGTTGAAAGACCTGCAAAAAAGAACCCCAAGATACAGCAGGACAGACAAGGATATATCCCACTATTTAAGAAATGCAAGCAAAAATTAATGTTGTTAAGCATTCATGAGTAAGGCACAAACTCTTGAAATGCACTAATTGGGGTTCACATAAAGATTATGAAAACCTAACCACTTCTTTTTTAAGTCTCAATTTCATTCAAGTTCCTTCATTTCTCTTTCCCACCTTCTTCTTCTTGCCATCACTCCCTCCTTTGTGACAAGTTTCAACTACAACTCATTTGAGTCATAGATGTAAAGTTTGAACTACCACTGATATGTTCCACACATACACAAAGATGCTGCCACTGCATATTTAATTAAATGCAGCTTTTCAGAGAAAAATATGAGGCACAAGGTGCCTCTTTCTTACTATGTTACTCCCAAATACCTGAAATTTGGAACTGATGCAGTGCCACAGAGGGTTAGGTTATGCAAGAAAAGTATCCATCAGCAACCAGAAAAACCTAAAGAAAAGCGCTCACATCCAAAATATTTATTATTTATGTTTAAGCCCTTGAAGAAAAGCTTGCATTATGCCCTGGTGTTTCCATCACTGCTTGCAATATTTTTAAACACAACCCACCCAAGGAGGGGAAGAGTACCACTAGATCCTTCTCCTACTTCTACCAAAGCACTCACTACCAGCTGCTGTCAGAAAAGGATACTGAGGTCACACTGTGAGCTTCCCCAGTGTGTCCCACAAACAACTACTACCCTCACAAACAGAAGTTCTACAATTGGCATCATCTACCCTGTGTTTTTCCTGAAAACATATCCCACTCAACTACTGCCTCTCTGATGAGATCTGCATTGATAGGGCAAGGTTCTTTCAAAAGCGTGGCTCCTCTTCTGCACATTCCACCTGGGTAAATCATCAACTCTTAAAAAGCTTCACTTTTAGGTCCTGTCACATCACATCACATATGCACATAGTTATGGAAGTATTACAAATTACTCCTATCCTGAGCTTTGCATTGTTAATTTAAATAGCAATGAAATAGAAAACTCAGTTTAGGTCTACTCATTCTTCTGGTTGCTCCAGTTATTCAGCAAGAACTTGAATCTCTCTCCAGTTTCATTTCCTCTGAAAGCCAAACAAATTTCTTAAACACTGGAACGAAAGGTCACATATCCAGCTGGTCTGATTACAAAGATGAATAAGAATAAAGGTTTAGCCTATTTGTTCTAAAATCTGATGCACCTTTCTGTTCTATTTTTATTAAACTCTGGGTTATAAGCACCAAGAGCTGAGAATGAACTAGAAATTGTGGTTTTCCTGGAATTTCAGTCAAATAAGACCAAACTCAGACCTGAATGTGAAGTTAACAGTTCAATTTTATTAAGCAAAGCCCCCATTGGCTCCAATATCGTCAGGGTTCAGCCTTCATGAAATTAAAAAAATATTTAGAATCTCTGATAAATTTTTCAAACAGATTATTTTTATTTCTCTTTCACAAAAGAGTATTGCAAATTTTACTTGCCACATAATTTCTGTGGGTATGCATTCATCTATAAAAATGCAAATGTTTTCAGAAAAAACCTTCTTTTAAAAAATGAGCAATGTAATTTGTGAACTAAATGTGGCAACAAACGCATCAAAGACTGGCAAGTGCCCATTTTATAAGAGTTGGGAAGAAAACACATTAAAAATGACAAAGACTGAAAATAAACTAGGAAACTTCAGCTTTTTTTTTTTTTGCATTACATTCAGTCATTGCCCATCAAGTGGGTTTCCTAATGATATTGTCTTGACTACAACAGCTGCCAACAGAATCCAAAGATATCGACCCTTCATCTGTGTTTCACATGATGCATGTTTGTTCACCCAGCTCCAGCGACCCCCTTCACCAGCTTCCCAGACTTGGAAGTGAAGTAATGAAACAATACCGGAGATTAATTCATGGAGAGAAGACTTAAGATATCACAGAAGTTTAAATGCTGTGATCTGGAACAACACTTGTCTTTGAAACTCTGAAGTTCTTCATAACTAAGCACCAGGATAATCTGTTTGATTAATATGTCTGTGTATTCAAGTCTGAAATTAATTGCTTTGGTATGTTAGCAGTATACTTGCAATGAAATTAAAATACCTTCAAAATAAAAAGTCTTTATTTGCATGTAAACTGTTCTATGTGATCTTGTAAAAGGCTTCAGGAAATACAGCACTGTCTGTGAGATAGATTGCTACCCTGCTCTAAAATGAAACGCAACATTTTGACTCTCATGCTCACAATAATCTGTTAATTGATGGGCTTATCAAATTCTCAAATATAGACCCAACAATAAAATCATCCCATTAGCTGCACCATCCCTTCCAGCTGCACATGCACCAGTTCGTGTTTGGTTTCTTACACAGAAGACCCAATTCTATGGGCAAAATAAGCACAGTTTCCCTGAGTCTGTGTAAGACACAGATCTAGCAGAACTCCATGAATCAACCAAGAGGAGAAGACTTCGCTGGAGACCAGGAACCTCCAAGGTACAAAAACGTACCTAATTCCACGCAACTTAGGTACAGCTTGTCTCCCGGCCACGTAGAAGACCTCAGGCTCCTGCTGACAGACTCTGGACATTCTTTAACATGCTACTTTAGGTGACTGTACAGTAAGCCAGTTGTACCTGTGACCATGAATTCACACTCCAGGCCACCAACAGATTTTTCAGCTTATGAGCAGCTGCTGTGGCTAAACTCTTCCCAGTTTCCAAAGTAGTTGCTTTCCAAATATACCAGATCAGGCATGACAGCATGAATGTCAGACATGTTTGACTAACATCAACATTCTTAATCCAGACTGACACAACTGATATCAAAAGATATTTGCTGAAAGAAAAAGACAAAAGGCACAACACAAAATACTGTTTTATAGTTTGCTAAAAACCGAATAAGGCTTTTTAATATTTTCGGAGGTCAGAGTTTAATTCTAATTGCAGATGAAGAAGCAATCACAGAACTTCCATTGACAGTGCTATGACCACCTCTAAATCAAAATAAAGGCCACGTGCAGACAAAACCACATATAAAATCTGAATTGTAAGAATGATTGGATTGTCATTTAAACTTGTGATATTCTGTAATGCACCACACCTCAACCCTACAAATGCAGGTGAACATGAAGGCAGGAAATAAATGCTTTGTTCAAAAAAATATTCAAAAATTTGCTAATTGCACACCCATCTGGCTCAATAAGAAACTGCACTCATCAAATTCTCACTGGGACCATTTTCAGCCACTATTTTGCATCTATGCTTGAAGTAGGATGAAGAATTCAGTTGTCCTATGCCTGAAACACTACATCAAATCTCTGCAGACTTGTCTGGCTTTACGATTCTATGCACACGATGCCACGTAAAACTTCAACTACTTAAACAAGAGTTATACTTCTGATATGATTTGCGGTTATGTCAATTAAGGATTTCCACAACAGTATGGAAGAAATATTGCTGTATGTATGCACATACATCAAAACCAAGAGGAACCCCACAGGATGATTCCATATTCACAGGATCTCAGTGAGCCAGCCCTCCGTAGTGTTATCCTAGTTAAGTAGCTACCTCACAACTAGTAGGAAGAGAGACATGAAATAAGCTCAAAAAACATTTCTCTAGTGCCTTCCAGTGCCAGCAATGAGTGTTCCAAAAGGTTCAGAACCATAGATAAAACAAGGGTTCTGGCCTCTGGAAGCTGATAGCTGAAGAATTAAACAAGTAATCAACAAGAGATACAAGCAAGACCACAGGAGATACACAAGGAAATAATACAGCATTCAACTTCCTTTTTTAGGCTTTAAAAAAGCTTCATTAGCCAATTCTTGTCCTCTCAGCACTACGGAGTTTCATGTCTAGCCCTTTTGTGCCCAGAAAATCACTCCTGGGCAAGCACTGCACTAGCATAATACCCTGTGAACAAAACTCCCAAAGCTCAGTGACCTTCCAATGTATTTCCTTTTGTGCAGACTTCTCCCTCAAGCCCTGTAACAGAACAGAAGTGTAACTATTACAAGAGCCCAACAAAGCAGAACTGCACAGATGGCAACTAGCAGTACTGAAAAATCATCACACTAAAGTTTTCCAATTTCATTCCATTTTCAGCATTATTTGACTTCTTCCCTGGACAAGGAAGAGAAGTCTCATATACAAATGCCACAACCAGCTACCAAGACACATAAAACCTTTTCATAGTCCAACAAAATATTCAGTAGACCTTACGCTGTCCTGCAAAGCATATTGTAGCACCCCATGACTTGTGGCTGGATCACCCCATTTAAAATTTTAAAAGTTTTAAAACAAGAAGTTTGAGTGTTTGGTTGTTGGGTTTTGGTTGTTTCAAGGTTTTCTGAGTGATCAAGAAAGTTCTGATACAATTTAAAAATGGGTTTCTACACCACCAGGTGACAGCTTACATATTTTAAAATGCTGATGCAAGTTTTAGCAGTAATCCCACGTTGGAAAGTCATGCCTAACCAAACAACAGAGGCTTATGAGAGTAAAGCTTATTTCATCAATCCAGTGCAAACGTGGGTCACAGCAATGAGCATCACTGCACTAAGAAAACTGCAGACATTTTCCCCAGCCCCTGGAAGCCATAGGAGATCTGCACTGCCTTGGTGTATTTCTCTCCTTTGATCAAGTCCTCCTGCTTTGCTTTATACACTCTCTCTTCAAGAAAAAGCTGTGGGATACAATTCAAGAAATCCATAGAAAGGCCCTGAGAGAAGAAAAGAAGACCCAGAATAGCTTTCGCTTTGCAAACTGTTCAGCCAGCCTTTCAAGTCCCGTTGCTAGCATGACTGTACTAACTCCAGACTGTCTCAGAGAATGAAGAACTGGAGGGAGAGCAGCAACGTTTCCATGTGAAAACACAGCCCCTAAACAGCACAGATCACAGTGCTATTTTCTCAGTACCAGCGTAGACTATGATAATTTAATGTAACATACAAAGTACACAAATATACTCACCAACAGAGTCAAGACAGTTTGAAAAGAGGGAACATGAGCAGAGATCTGTGCTGCTAGGTTTGGCTACACCAGTAGGTCTTTCTCCCTCTCTGATCCTTACACTCTCTGATACACCAATATTCAAGGAGATTAATTTGTTTTGCATGTGGTGTCAAAATACCAGGAACATGAATCAGAATCACTGGGCACTAAAAAAAAAAAAAAAAANCTGATGTTTACATCACAGACATATAGGATATTGCTCCTCATTCATCTCCACCAGCACACTTCCCCATTGTTCTCCCTTCAGTTCCATGAACAATAAAAGATTCTCCTCCTCAACAAAGAAATGCAAAAATAACTACTAGGATGTTTTCTCTGTTATAGGAAGACAAAGAAAACACACATGCTCTGAAACCACTATGAGACTTTCGGAAATTTAATGCCAACTCACACAGAAAAAAATAGTAAAATACTAAAATAAAAATGTATCCCAGACAATTTCAATTCAAAACTTGGCCAAGGAAAACACTGGATTTTTAAAACAAGTCTACAATAATTTAGATATTTAATTGGCTGCTTTTCTTTAATAGCACATAAACCCAAAATAAACACTTTCACTGAGTTGAACTGTTTTGAGTACATTTTTTGTCTCACTGGGAGTATCTACAGTCCTAATCCACTTCAAAAAGACTTATCAGCAAAGCAATTTTTCATTCATGTAAAGAGAAGCAAGTTGATTGAACAGCCATGCTGAGACGTGCACAATAACCTTTAGTAGAAAAATAGGAAAATTATTAAAGACTAACTGTGACTTCTTTTCACATCCATGGTTGCTATACTGAATACAGTGTTGCTATACAGAATATACAGCTGTACCAACATCAGGAAAAGCAATGGAAAGCAACCAGAAACAGCATACTGGGGGAGGAGGGAGAAAGTCTACCTGGTCAGGAAGGCGGCCTGATCATCAAATTACCCACCTTAAATTCTTACTCTAAATCTCAGAGGGCATGCAAATTTGCTGAAGCAGTTATCCAACTTCTGCATCCCCCCCACCTAATGCAGACCCACCATGTGTATTCACAGTCTGTATCAAAACATATCTCCCTTTAACTTCAGAGAGCTGTGAAAGTCCTCTATGATCACAAAAGCCCTGTTCTTCATAAACAACCCAACCACTTATGCTAGTAAAGGAGGTAAACCATGTTATTTCATCATGTGGCTATGCTGGTGTGATTAAGTTAAATGCAAGAGCTGTGAACTCAGGAGAGAAAAAAAGAAATAACAGTGATAATTTAGTCACACATGTTATCCTGCAATAATTACCACTTTCTGAAAATTAATTTCCACATTTAAATAACTAATTAAAATGGCATATTTTATTCAATTAGTCCTTTCCTTCTGATATTCATGGCCACATGTACTAATTAAGAAAACACAGCAAGCACAGTTTGAATCATCCATTAAGATGATGTAAAATTTATCAAGTCCTGCAACAGTACTAAAACTTATTGAACAAGAGGAGCTTTGGGATGATATTAAGGCAGGTACTTGTTTCTTATTAAACTTATCAGAAGCACCTAAATGACCCTTCCCACCTAACTGCACCACCACAGCTAACCTGTTAGGGATTTTTTTCCTCTGTGGTGCAGGCACCAAGGCAGCAACAAAGGAGCTGGGACATCTTTGCTCTTCTGATCCTCTGGAGTCTGGGATACCTAAAATCACAAGATCCATGGACTTCTGATGATTTCATGTGATTAGCAACTCTTTGCTGTCCCATAGTTAAGGCAAGTGTCACCACAGATGAAGATTTTAAGGTTTCAAGGAGACGAAAAGGTCGCTTTTGAGAACTCATTGCCATGCGAAAAGAACAGCTGATGAAGAACGTCACAAGAAACTACAGGGAAAAGGAGTTTTGGAAATGGTACTGGCTAAAGAGGAGGAAAATTTTAGGAATGAGAAATGATACGGCAGAGAGAGCTGTGAGTGGTACTGGAGATAAAGACAAGAAGTTTTTATGTTAAAGAGTGGAAGAAGAGGATTCCAGGACAGTAATATACAAAAGATAACGATTTCAGTGAAAACACACGTTGACATGACTGGTTAAGCTTGGCATCTGGAGTAGTATAAAGATGGATCCTGTGGCAGTCAGTACAGCACTTAGACCTCTCTGCAGGTCAGCTTATGCTGCATGCACAGAAGGATAGGCAAGTTTCCAAAGGCATTCCTTACTCTGACACCATGGAATAAAAGCTCGATAGAAGAGTCCCATGTCTCAGCCTCAGCTACTGTGAGTGCTCTCAACTGTGACCAAAAAAAATTTTTTTTAAAAAAAGATGATTGGACTTGGGGAAGTTTGTGGATCAATGTAACAGGAAGTTTCATTTTGGCTACATTTCACCTAAGGGAATGCCAAGGAAAACAGGAAATACAGGAGATGAGGCAAAACATATCTGAATCATCTTCATGACAACAACAGATGAAGACACAAGGATGCATGAGCCCGCTCAGAAATACCAAATGGAAGGTAAGACCACCAAGGGGCCATCACACTCTCAAAAGGAGTAAGGGAAATAAGGTCAAGGAGGAACCCATTCAAGGAAAAGTGACTGGAACAACAAAAGAGAGGAGAGAGAGAGAGAGGGTAAAAAAAAAAAAAAAA
>VXAU01005851.1:445743-485193 GCA_013399695.1 Formicarius rufipectus
ATTAACATCACAAATCTTAAAGGCTGGATCAGAGACCAGTCTCCTACATAGTTCAGTATTTTCTTGGACGAATTATGCAGTGCTGAGGATTGCCTCCAAAATCTGAGGGATACATGTCATTCCTATGATCAGAGAAGCAGCTTATTCAGAAAATCAAGGTTTTGCAAAGCATTACTTAGAATAGTAGCCATAGGTAAAGCTCTGGCTTCTGCAAAAATGTAATTATTTATGAAGAAATAAATTCCTTAAGATTGGCTCTGACAATATTCCTAAGGAAGCTGGGGAGGGGCAGGGGGGGAAAAAAGTGAAACCAAGTCTGCCTTTAATTCTGTCCTTCAGGTCTTCACTGGATGGACTGAACCAAATCAGCAGGACTCTAAATGTTTTTACAAGCGTACTTCTGTCCATGAGTTTCAAGGATACTTTTTTTTTTTTTTTTTAAATCACACAGCCTACAGCAGAGACATTCCTCATTTTCAGGGACTCACAGGCACTGTAGGTGTGATGGGCCTTGTCTTCCCAAATGCCATCAGGAACAGCTGCACAAAGCCTACTGACTAATATGGAGCAAGAATGTCACCCTACATTTAACAGCTCCGGTTCCAACACAATAGCAGTTGTTAAAATACTCACTTCCAGGCAGCTTGCCAGGCTACAGGTTTCCAGATATATGGTATATAAAATGAAAAACTCAACTGCAGGAAAAAAAAAAAATCAGAATCATTTAGAAATAAATAAATTCATACTTGCAATGTTAAAAATAACACAGATGAGTCACGGTTAGCAACTGCAAATGGAAGCTCATGCCCTGTTCAAAGTGGCTGGCTTAGACATGTTCAGAAAGAAACATTATAAATACACAAACCCACCCACTTTCAAAATGAATCTCCTGAAAATAAAACAAAAATCTGAAACTTTAATCAGAAATAAAGTGATGATAAATGAAAAGCAGTAATAAGTTCATTGGTACTCAGCAGTACATATTGAGGAAACGACCAGTACAATGGAGGACTCATCATCATCATGGCTAGACTTCACGAACGAAGATTTGGGAGGGTTTTACCCACACTTGCTGCAAGTGCGCTGATGGCTGATAAGGCCAATGCAAGATAGGCAAGTCCAGTTGCAAAAGGCACAGCAGAAAGTCTCCGTAGGTGGTACTATCAGGGCACGGTTCTTTTGGCGTTGCCTTTTCTCCTCCAGACTGATTCTGCGTGCAGTTTCAAAGGAGACAGCAGCGTCATAGATTGTGTGTCTCTACATCTCCCGATTGGAGGCCAGAGTAGACCACTGATGGTGGTCAATATGGCCAAGGCTGAGGTGTTGTTTCAGACAGTCCCTGTATCTCCTCTTTGGGCCTCCTCTCTTGCGGCAGCCGGTGGCGAGTTCACCGTAGAGCACAATCTTAGGGAGGCGGTGATCCTCCATCCTGGAGACGTGCCCTGCCCAGCGCAGCTGCACTCTCAGCAGCATGGCNCCAGACTCTCTTATGGAGTTTTCCAAAAGCTCTGTATGCCTTTGCTAACCTGTTGTCAATCTCTTTGTCAATCTTACCATCTGAGGAAATGATGCTTCCCAGATAAGTGATGCTTCCAGCAGTTGCTGGACTGACTTGAGCTCTGATTCACCTATGGTGATGTGGGGGTGCTGGAAAATTTCCTGAGGTGCAGGTTGATAGAGAACTTCTGTCTTCTTCAGGCTGACTTCCAGCCCAAAAAGCTCAGCAGCCTCTGCAAAGCAGGATGTTAAGCGCTGCAGAGCTGTTTCTGTGTGGGCAACAAGGGCAGCATCGTCAGCAAAAAGCAGCTCGCGGACAAGGTGGTTTAGGGTATTAAATGGAGGACTAGTGGATGCATTAAGTGCTCTCATAGTATTTTGGGAATACACTGGAAAATGTCTAACTTGCACTGGACACACCTAAATAAGAGAGTAACAATAAAAGCATCCAAGCCATTGACATCACCTCCCTAGTCACACCTGCTGGCATCAGATAAGAGGATGCCATGGTACTCTGATTGTGAACTTACCTGCATTTGCTCCCCTTTACTCCACTAGACCCTGTATTTGCAATACAGTATGAACTCTACTCAGTTCGGGGCTGGGGGATGGAAATAAACTGTTTTGAGAAGGAACCAAGACAGAAAGCTGCAGCTCATCCATATACCCAATGCTCATTCATTCAGAACGTTCCTACAAGGTCCATGCTGCCTCAGAGTCAGGTGCAATTCCTCTGAACTAACTTCCAGCACAAGTCTTGATTTCCATGATGTTGCTGGGAGCCTTGCTGTAACTTCTTTAAATTTGCAAATTACCAAAATCCCCCCTCCCCTCTGTGATATGCTCAATTCTCACACCTGCAGAATAAACTGGAAGGAGGTAGTACCAGCTCTGGAAGCAGTCAAGAAGGTAAATTTGAAAAGTCTTTTAAACTAATCTCACCTAACTTGATGAACACCATGTCCTTATGTTATTACAGTTTAAACTGAATGTACAGACAAACTGGAAAACAGTGGGCTAAGATCACTTTTCATTTATCATTACTCTGGAGCCAGCTCTTGTAACTGTGTGTGTAGCCAGTCCTCTTAAATCCCACAGTTAAATTTGAATGAGTGCTATTAACACTTAGTTTGTTTTAAAGACTCACTCCTGCAGACATTTGGAAACACCTAACTGAAGATTTGCTGAAGTTTTTATCTCGCGTTTGCAACTTTCATTCTACCAATATTCCAAGTCAGACTGTTGATTTGTAATTGTATAGTCTTTTAACTTAAAACTAAGGAAAAAATATCAAACCAGTCCAATAACAGTCTCTCTACCAGCGGTCTGATGAAGCAAATTATGACAATAAAAAGGTCTTTATCTTCTATACAGAACAGCCATGAAAGGAGGATGACATATGCTGTCTGCAGTTTCAATGTATTTTCAGAAAGACAAACTGGGCAGAGATCAACTTTTCCTGGGTTTGGCTTCCAGAGTACTCTTCAAAGCCCTTTCTCCACCTACTGCTGCAGCTCTTCTCATTCCTCCTCTGCAAGTGTCTGGTCTCCTGTGGCTCTCCTTCCTTCCCCTCCCCACCATCTCTTCCTTCCAAATGTCCTATTCTTGTACTCCCACTCCCCTCCACTCTACTGATTCTTCCCCCTTCCTGGTTTTTTTTGCCAGTCAATTACCATTCCTTCTTTGTATTTGCATCCCTCTGATGCCCCTATCCCCGCACCACTTCATCACCCCCTCATTCCTGTATTAAAACTCTAGATCCACTGCACTCCTCAGCCAGACAAGTTTTCCTCCATGTTACATGAAAGCCGGCAGAAAGAACAGATACGTTATATCTGCAAAGTTGTCTCTTGTGTAACTGAGATGCCCAACACGGAAATGTCACAGCTCCACGTATAAAATGTGGATTAACCACATGTCCCAGAGGTGAGTGTGAGACAGTCATGTTGTGCCAAAGCCAACAGAGAAGCTCTTGAAAACAGATCTCAGATTTCATCCTAAATTTTACAGCCAAGAAGTTATAACTGTCTTAGAGTAAACCTTTAATGTTTAATTAGTTGCGGCACAAAGTTCTTTTTTTCCTCATTTTGAAAGCCAATGTTCTCCCATTTTCTTCAATTGTTCAGGTGTTTACAGCATGTTACCTTCATCCCTTCATTTTTCACTGCAGCAGAACATCTGGCTGCACACATGCTGTTATTAAAGAATATGGCAGCAGTGTTTACTGCTAGTAAGCAAACTTATTTGTTTATATTTGTTCTTCACCATGAAAGCTTAACTACTTTAACTTTTGATCACCTCTCCAAACTCAGCTCTTTTCCCTGCAAAACCTGGTAACACCATTTTCTTTGCCTTTCTCAACAGCTTTTTTTCAGCAAGTGCACTTGTAAACAGAAGTTAAGTTCTCTTGCACTTTTCTAACTACGAAAACAGGTTTAATTTAAGGGAAGGCTTCAGCCACTGCTCCCTCTGACTCTCACCACCAGAGAATTAATTAGCACTGCCAATATATGGTGTCTGCAGCACAGCTCATCCAGTAGCGTGTCAAGTCCATCTCCAGCTCAAGGCAGAAGAGAGGAAAAGGTAACAGCCCTACTTGGGCTTCAGGAGTGATGGAGTGAACAAACCACCCAAGGCAGAGTGAAAGGTTAAAGTGACCTTGTCTCACTGCAGCTGTAAGGCAGATCATACCTGGCAGAAGAAATTAAAACAAATGGAGACATGTTCTGGTTGAAGGAGTCCAAGGAGGAGAAATGACTTTAGCCTGGTGCCAGGAAGGGGCATCAAAAAGGACATGGGACATTTGAATGATCAAATCCATCTTGAGCAAAACAAGGAGCTAATCTAGGTGACTACTGCAGCATGTCTGTGTTTGTCTTTGGCTGTCCAACAACGCTGCAGCTGAACGGGCTGCCAAAGGAATTCGGAGAAGTTCCTGCTGTTTGCTCCCTGCTGGGTGCTGAGGGCATCAGGGGACCCCCAAGGAGGGGGCAGCTGGGCAGGGAGCTGGAGCCTGGCCCTGTTGTGCAACCTCTGGGGCAGGAGCTGCCATGGGATCTGGCCCATGGGCAGGTGGGAGAGCCCTGGGGGGGGGTGGGCTGGGACGCTCAGGGCTGGTGGTGCCCTTGCTCGTTCATCTGGTCCTGGCTGGCTGCACTCCAGTGAGCTGCAGGTGAAAAGCTGAACTATGCACACCTACCATTTCATCTAAATGGTTTTAACATGTTATTCAGCCTCTTGTAAGAAACATTTGAAAATTACAGATGAAACACGTAATGGCATTCTACATCGTGTGCATATGAATTTGTGTATTAATGCAAGCTATTTATCTTCTGCAACGATTGGTCCCTGTGACAAAGAATACCTATCAACAGAGCTTATAGAAAACAGCCCATCTGATGTCAAAATACACAGAAATGGTAAGTTACAGAGTCAAAGTTTTATAAAGCATATACTTCTGCTTCCGTTCAATAAAGATGCCTCAGTTCAAAAACTAGATTTTCTTCAGTGTGATTTACATCAGTAGTCTGTGCCAATTCTTCCTAGTTTTCTTTTTAAATTATTTTCTTATCCCCTTGGTCCACACATTCCCAAGCACATTGTTTCCTTCAGGCAGAGGACAGATGTATCCTTCTCCCCACCACCAAAGTGGCACTGTAATACAAACATATAAATAATAACAATGGGTGTGCCGTGCATCTCTGAAATTCCATTGCCAAAGTTAGATCACCACTGAAAATGAGAGATTTGCATCACTATTCAACAGAAGCAAAACAGCAACTCAGTCCAAGAATGATGAAAATAAATGGACTATCATATTCCAGGCACAACTAAGTTTTAACTCCACACTCTAATTTAAAAACAAAACAAAACAAACAAAAAAAAAACAAAACAAAAAACAAAACTCANACTCTTATCCTCCACATCATGCATTCAGCACTGTGTAAAGAGCACACTGAACAGCCAGCTGTGTTCTTCCTCTTCTGCATCAGCTCCCTGGAATAATTTCACATGACACATACACAACACATTCATCATGTAGACTGAGATGAAGCCATGCTGTTGTTGTTACTTTTGAACTGTTCTTCTCTAACTTGTTCAGCACTAATTGTTTGCCCAGCACAAATGAAAGATCTTTATGGGTCAATGCCCTCAATGCATCGTTTAGGGAATGGTCTGAAATAAACAGAACACCTCAATGTACTAATTCTTGTAAAACATTACAGGTTTAAAAGCTCAGGAGAAACTTTTGGGTAGCAGCGGTCAATTCAGCCATCTGAGATTTAATAAGTTACTGCAGGGCTGATTTAAAGCTGACTTCAGCCACAGTCTGTTGAGCTGGTCAGAACTCAATAGTCTGACAGCATCCTCTGCTATTCTGGCAAGTAAACCAAGAGAACTCTCATTTTCAAGCAGAAAAACATACCCATGATTTTTAACTTCTTTTCATTTGAGAGTTTCATCTCTTAGTCTCTTTCCTGGAAGAGGTCCTTTTCATACCTTTAATTTAATCCTCTTTTACATTAATTGCTTAAAAAGGCACTAAGTCTATCCTAAAGTGCAGACTATAAAACCCCAAACATCCCCTTTTATTCAAAGTGTCTCCATAGTAAAAGTCATAATTTCATCATGTAAGAATAACAATAATTCTTTTCCAACACTGCCAGTTTTAGTTATTTTTTACTGAAAGGAAACACAATCATTTTGGTCAAGTTATTAAAACAATACGTGGCACTGCAAGTACCTTTAGTCTTGCTTGTCACCATCAATAAACATGTGTTCTGCTAAGCCTTCCCTACTCACCTAACCTCAACTTTAAATTGTATTCTTGTACAGATACCCTACAGATATCCGGGCAATCCCTCTTTTTGCTATTTAGCCTGAACCTATCAGAAGTACTTGCACTTGGGGGATTTTTTCCCCCAGTAACTATTTCTAAGCCATCCCTACTCTCTGTGACCTGGAGAGAATCTAGCTTTTGTATTTTGAAGTCGTCCCAGATTTTTAAGTTCTGCCTACTCACAACACTAAAAAAGCCCCAAGTTTGTTTAAATAAGAATGGTTTTGAATTCATAAATATATGGGGGGTTTTTTCTGGGGGTTTTGAGGGGGATTTTTTTGTGTGTCTGTCTGCGTGTGTTCATTTTGTTTTTAACAGCTTCTCTTCCATTGTTTTAGCTTTCAAATCCTTAAGATTCATTTTACCAAAGTTTTTTGTTACCATCAAAGCCAAAAATCTTAGCATTTGTAATAAGATTCTTATGAAATCGCATGAAGCCAGAAACACAAGCTTTATTAAGGACAGGCAGTGTTTTAAGGCACAAAATAAGAGGGCCAGTGGTAATCCTTCACTTTAGAGCAGGACATACTAAGGAAAACCCAGAGAATTTTGATCCCAAATGCTGAGAAAAGAAAGGGTCACATACAATATCTGTGTGACAAATGCAATAGAAAGGTAAGATATTCCTATCTCAAATCTATGCTAAAGTTCATTAGTTTTACACTTAAAGTTCAGTGACATCAGAGTTTCTCAAACGTGCTGCTCCACTGTGAAGTATAAGCATTTATTTAGTGACTTGACTAAATACCAAACAATTCAAATAATCTCAGTTAATCCTAATATGAACAATTAAAGCTTTGTATACTTCTATCTTCTTAAAAGCTTATACTCTGAACAAACAATCCTATAATCAAAGAGGAACATTTCCTTTCACCTCAGTGAGATCAAGACAGAGACTTCATTTACACAAATACAACTGGCTGAAAACTGACTGTGATTCCAAAGAGGAAAGGAGCACCATCGTTGGAACAACAGTTGTGCAGCCACGAAGACCAAATTAGCCAGAGGCAAAACCTCACTCCCATGTCCATGGTATGACAAGCATCCTAAAATGCTTTGGCATTTTCAAAAGGACAAACGAACCCAAAGATACAGGCCTGATGACATAAAGGGAGTGACCAAGAGGGGTAACATAAGAATCCAAATTCACAGCATCAGACTTCTGGGAAAACAAAGATTTAGCTTTGGGTTGCAGTTATAGCCATTGAAAAACACAGCAACAGTGTGTTTCTGTGATGCTTCAAAACAAGAGTTATATATAAGTGAAAAATAATAGCCTCAATTTTTAGTGGTGCCCTTTTGAAGTAGCTATGAATGATGACTAAGACAATAAAAAGCAGTGACAAGTATAAACCTATCATGGACTACAATACTATATTTAAATCATATTTCTATGTCAATCTGATATTACAGATGAAAATTAAAATCTTTTGAGTTGGCAGCTGTGTGGCAAGAGGAGTTCTATCTCCCTGACAGTGAAAGAGATTAAAGTCAGAAACTTGAGAGTTCAGCTCCCATTTCTGTTACATGCACACGTGGTATCTCAGGAGACAAACAGAAGGAGGCAGTCAGAATGCTTTCTGGCAGTTCTCTGCACAGGTGGCACCCACAAGGGCTTTGCATTTCCAAAACAGACACCTAGCAGAGAGGCATCTTCCATCATGGGTATTTATCTGGAGTTCCTCTCTTTCTTTCTGCTATATTTTTTGTGAATTATTTTTCACACCGTGTGACTCCAAAGATGCACTTCTTCCATAAAAGCACACCATTATCTTTGTGTACCATTTGTCTGAATTACCAGCTATAGAGTTTTCATAGACATTTATCACAATGAAACAGCAGTAGTGAAAATGAGAACATCTACATTACCATTGCTCTTTTTGGGAACAAATGCTCTCCTTCATTAGAGGAAAAGAGGATTCAGAACTATGTAAGGAACCACCATATCCCTTGACACTGAGCTGGCTAGCTTTACTGTACATCCATGCTTAAATGCAAATTATTATAATAAAGACAGGGGAGAAGAGGCTTGGGAACACACTCCCTAATTGTTAATTGCTACCCAAATAATATCTGGGAAAAAAAAATAGGGGAAATGGAGGCATCCCAGCTCAACAGAAAGGAACACAGAAGACATTAGCAAGAGGATTTAAGCTATAGAGCTGCACATTCTCTTAAGTGAAGCATATGAACTTTCTATGGCAACTGAAACAACATAAATAAGCAACATAGTCACCTACTTCAGATCAACTGCTAGTTCATGTAACTCTACCTTTTTGGATTATCAGACAAGGAGCAGGTAACATCTGAGGTGACTAATATTGACTGTTACTACATTATCAGAAGTTGTACCTGTACATTTTTGCACATCAAGACTTAATAGAGTAAATTATGTGCAGAAGTCATGTTTACAATCTGCTACAGCAGCCAAGAAGGAAACAGGATTTGAAAACAATCTGGGAAGATTTAAAATTCAATATTTTTAAGCCTCTCATTTGAATATCTAAAATTTGGATGCCAAAGCAAGCAAGATTGATTCAACAGTCTGATTAAAAAAGAGCCAAGAAGTTACACTTCAATGTATTAATAGAATGCTTAAACATGAGAAAAGAAGCCTTAAAATTCTTTTGTAAAAAAATGGCATCTCATTTCAAGTGAATAAATCCATATTGTCTTTCACCAATCTTAACACTATTCATCTATTAAATATGTCAAACAACCAATTAGCCATTAACAAAAAATTTTTCCTGAAGTTTTACTCTGAGGGCAATTGCACATAGTATTACTTCAGTAGGGAATGACTTTATGATGAAAATAAATAACATGATTTAAATTTATTTTGAAATAAATCCCTAAACCCTCTTAAAACCATTAACTATTACCATCTAATGGCATGTTATTACACTTACTGTCTCCCATTTTCTAGAAATAAGATTAAAAAAACACTGTTCAACATCTTTAATGTAGAGAGCTGGGAGGTAGGGTTAATATTATCAGACTCTTCTAAGTTCTGATATAGTGGAAACCTGGCAGTGGTCTGATACAGTTCAGGATGATGGAAGGGATGCTGAAATAGCCAGAGAATGGGATTAATTCCATGTTCAGGAACTTGATCTGAGTCTCTGAAGCCATATGTGAGATAGCAATGCCAAAATGCAATATGTGTTTCCACCAAGAAAATGGATTCAGCATATAAATAAATCAGAGAGAAGTTAAAATAACCAACGTCAACTTTTCCCTTCCAGAGATGAGAAACTGGAAAGTGCTGAGGGACTCTGTCTCGTTACCTAACTACTTTTAAGAGGCATCTCATTACAGAGCTTTACAGAATCAGAATTGGCATCAGTTTTTATAGGAGTCACACTGCTAGCAAAAAAAACCCAACCAACCAACCAACAAAAAAAAACCAAAAACAACCACACAACACCAAACCAAAAAAGATCTTACAGCTATGCAGTATGAACAACATGGACATATTCTCCCAGGCAGGCCAGCTTCCTGATTCATACTCCCTCAAACTTAACCTCCAGACTTGGAGGTGCACTCTTCCAAAAAGCAAGACAGGTGACAGCAGGGACAACATCTGAAAGTTTAAGCTTCTTCTCTTTTGGTATTAATATGCAAATTCTAATTCAAATCACCTAAACGATCATCTTAGGTAAAGGATGCAATTGGTAGCAACTGAACGCTGGTGATTGTCACTACTAGTGCAATATTGCTCCTTCTCACTAAACAGCAGGGTATCACAAAGAACATATGCAATAGCTTCAAGCAGTCTTCCAACAGAACTAAGTTTCTAAAGTTAAAATAAAAACACTAAAAGGAAAAAAAAAACCATGCCCCCGTGATCACCACAGATGAAGACTTCAGCTATGAAATAGATTACTTTAGGAGAACTATAGAAAAATCAAAGGTTCAATATTTAGTGTAAAGATGACATTTTAATTCTACGCTTATCTTCAATACAAGTTGACACCTCCAGATAACAGCTGAAGTGAAAAAATGGACTATCCCGGGGAAGTCAGCTGATTCCACATCTATCAAAAGAAGGAGGAACCATCTGACAACACAAAGGTCACCCAGCAAACCTCAGACATTTATAGTCAAGAACTGTTACCACAACTTGACCAGCTGAACTCAACTGTCATGCTGGATCATACAGACAAGATCGCTACTCAAGTAGATATAATCTAGGTACAAAACACTTTAATTTCTGCACTCTGAAACAAACCTGGAAGGGAACATTAAGTTTATCCCATTCTTATAGAATTAGGACAACATTCTCCAAATAGCCAAACTGACTGCTTAACTATCCTAAGTAGAGAATTAAAAATTTCTCATGCTGGAAGAATATTATACGATGGCAAATGCCCATTTATTCATGACACCTGAACCACAAACTAAAAATAAAATACCCTATACCCATAAACCCTTTCCCCTCCTTGAGAAACTATATGTGTGTTTGTTTTGTTAATCAGTTATATTTGTACGGTCAGAAAAAAATTACATCACTTGGTAAAAATTATAGCCATTATAAAAAAGAACCTCTGATGACAACTAATTCTCATGCTCAGTACTACTTTAGCAGACTGCTGTTACTGTTTATTCAGAACTGTGCAAGCACATTTAGTATGAGGAGTTCATAAGTGTAGTTAATACACAGATCAAACTGTAAGTACATAGAAGTGCCAAAACACATTTTTCCTATTGACTGCAGTTCAATGCTGGCCCATAGTGCATTACTACTTTCACAGTGGGGTACTTTTTTTGCTTAATTTCCTGTTTAGAATTACTTATAAGAGTAACTTTCCTTCTTCAGCCAATTCAGTCTCCCTGATTCCTTCAAATAAACTGAAAAAAATCTGACTGAAATAACAGTTACTTCACCAGTCATAAGATCACACTGCTCTTGCACCACAGCAATAGATCCCAGACATTGCAAAAAGGTTTTAATGTAGTACTATCATGAGATTAACAACAGTAATTCATAAAAATAAAATGAAAAAACAGAGCAAGCTTGTTTTGAACTTCTTGGAAGCATTATTTTGCAATGCAGTTTTGTGTGGTTGCCACAAAGCATAAGAAAACCTACTTGCAAGGTCATCATCCACAGTCCAACAGAAGGCAAGAAACCAAGGTCCATCTGGGACACATTGGTAGCAAGGAAGTGGAAAGCAAGAATTAGAAAAAAAAAAAAAAGATGTATAAAGAGACAAAATCCACTGTAAGTCTATGTAATCATTAGACTTGGAACAAGAAAGGATGACCATCACTGATGGCTTCCTCATCAACCTTAGTTATTGGGCCTTGGCCCGGTATGCAAATCAGTTGCAGAGGCAGGAACACTCCAGTCTCCAGGCTGATAGCAACGGGCTGCAAATGATTTCCCAGATATAAGGAGGAAGATTTTTTCAATCCCATCTAGTCATACAGAGTGCTTTTTCCAAAGGTATGAGGTAGGTCAGTTCCTCTTGCCAGGAAGCTCTGACTTTTCCAGCTCCCTTTTAGCCAACGGTACAGCCAAAATAAATTTGTCACATTTACCCACCAGTTTCTGCCTTCCAATTTTCCTAGACCTTTCAGTAGCATATTGAAAATTCATTACTGCAGACGGCAGAATGGGAAATCAGAATGTCAGTGTGCTCTTCATCCAAAAATGCCTAGTCTCAATGTGCAGCAGGAGGTAGTGCCATTGTGCACTGGCAAAACAGCACGGTGTCCAACATTTAACTAGTCAACTTCCAAAGATACTACCTCAGCTAAAGAATATGAAAAATGCAAGTGTACATATACAGAATCTTTTTTTCTTTCCTCAAGCACAACTTGGGAAACGTAGGGAACTGTTTAGAGAGCCTTAAAAATAATGTCTTTCACATACATGTATGAATTTGGGAATTTTTAATTAATTATTAATGAAACATTAAAGCATGTTTCTATGAGCAAAACCTAGAGTCTTTTCCCCTCACTGAGGAAAGGGAAAACAGTCATGGACAGGAAGCAAACATCTCACACAGCAAAAGCTGTTTTACTCCAGTGCTGTCAAACCCACTACAAAGAGGGGAGAGCTGTGACCTTACCCTCACACCCAATGCAAACAAGCCTGTTAATCACTCACATACGACAAGGGGACCACCGTGCTTACAAGAGGTAAAGGTGATTATTACAGGACAAAAGCAAGCACTGGGGGACAACTTCTACAATTTTCCAATTTTCTGCACTCTTTCACCTTGAAGACATCAGACTTTTTTTTTTTTTTCCAGTTTTGGAAAGTCAACTCTTTTGTCAGTTGTTACTATTCTCAAAGCATGACTACTTTTAAAACTCTGGACTGTCCAACACTATTAAAATATTTTTTTACCCTTTGGTGCCAGGTATCTGGCAAACCACTGGAAGAAAAAAAGAAAAAAGGAAAAAAAGGTAAAGTGTTGAACAACTCTCCTTTTATAAATCCAGGTATTTACAAGGTCAAGTTTCAATTTCAAATAAGGAATATCATAATGGATAATTTAGCACGGATTCTGGCCCAGTAATTGATTTTTCACAGTATAAAGCAATTGCATTCTAACACTACTACTACAAAAACACGTAGGAGGTGCATAGCTTAGCAGTCTCAGAGAACTCACTACTAAAAATTACACTTCTATAGTTTGAATTTGAGATGATGTGTTCTTGTTTTGTTTGGATCTGCTTTTTTCTCTGCTTATGGCATTTGAGGGTTGTTTTGTAAAAAAGATGAATTCTTTTAGGAACATTATGGACAAATTTGGAGTGATATGGCAAAGCTACTAATCACCCATGAAACGCAAATGAAAATATTTAAGTAAACAATAATGATCATACATTGCCCAATCTTGTTATAGATGGAAGAGGATATTAACCACTAATTTATGCATCTGAAACATGCTGCCATGGGACCCCATCTGAGCAAAATTTTATTAGCAAAGAATATTAAAGGTCTGGATAATTTTTTGCTCTGACAGCTAATGGATGTTTATTTAACAAGTGATTTCAGCAAGCCTCTTATCTTGCTGAATCATACATCTGTGAAAGGTCAAGTCTTATTGCTGGCCCATCAATCTCCAACCAAATCTTCAAATTCCCTGGGCTGCTTCAGGAAATTAATCTGCAACACCCCTTAACTTTTACCAACTTCTAATGTTTTATTTGTGCCTATTAGATTTTTCCAAGTTAATTTTACATCTCAGAGACATGTAAATGGAAACAACACATATTATGAGAGTAGATTAAAAAATAAGATAAATATTTGAGTGAATTAAATTGGAAATTGTTACAACAGAGATGACGAAAATAAGAAGGCACAGTTCTAAATTGTAATTATCAAGAAGCAACCAAGAGTGCTCTAGAGAACTGGCACTTCCCTCAGCATGAGACCACAAGCCCTGAAGAACCTGGGGAAGTAATTGCCCTGTCCAATGCCAAGCCTACACTCAAACCATGTAAACATTTTTATATTTGGATGATAAAATGCATAACTTCTTAATGCACAAGTATGTATAAAGTCAGAATACCTACCAGACAAAGATCAAAATTTTTGTCAAGTTCACTGGGTTTCCCTGTTTCCTTCTGGTAACCAATTCCAGTCATGCTGAGCTTGTACACCATTTTATTCCCATTAGGGGTACAGAACATTACTTAACTGTGTTAATATCTTTTTGAAATCACTCAGAAAAAAAGTTAACACAAAACAAAAGAATATTCATCCCATTCTTCCTCAGTACTTATCACACAGCTCGAGGAAAATTCAAGGAACATGGAAAGCATAGTTGTTAATGAAAATGGAGGTGTTACTATTAGCTTAACCAAAGGAGACTTCAGCATGGAGTGATTCACAAGTATATTCTACTGTTTATATCAGTTTACATTAGTCTTGTTTTCTTCCACTTCAACAAAGTCACGTCTTTTAAAGACTATTAATACTAACATTCTCATGGGTCTTAATTCTACATTCTCCAGAAGCGCAGGTCCCTCTGCGAAGGGGTGCGAGCACTCCCTCACTAGTGAAAACAAATCTGGAGCTCTTGGTGGTACTGGAAATGTGCAAGTGGAAAACCCTAAACAAACAACTCTTTCATTTGGAAACAGATTTTCCCAAAGAGCAAGAAAATTCCCGGTTGTTAAAATTCCTTCTGAGTTTGGCTATTGAATAACTTTCTCTTGCTTCAAGATGGAAAAATGTAGTACTTTGGGAGGTCAACTGATGCATGAGTTTCTTCACAACACACAGCTCTTTTACTGCTAAGGCACAATCATAAAGACGAAAATACTACGTGCAACTCCAATCACGCTCAAGTTCTCAGAGAAACTAGGTCTGACATTGCACTGTTGGTTTGTTTGCTTGTTTTTTTTAAGAGATTATCTTACAACACTTAGACTAGTCAAAAAAAAGGAAAAAAAGGGCGAAAATGTCAGTCATATGATTTCTGCAACCATATCCTATGTTTTCTGTGTTCAATACCATAGTGGATGATGCTTTACTAACCAAAGGACAGGCCAGATCCCACCAGCAGTAACTCTTGTGCAAGTGTCGTGACTTCAAAGTATGTGTACTGAAGACAAAAAATGCAAATTTGCAGGATTTAGTCCTTATTCGTACTTTTATTCTATAGGAATTGATTGAAAACAACAGCAGGATAATGATGGATTTCCAAGTATTTGTTAGCATTCTGGGAGAAGATTTGGCAATTATAAGGTAAGTTGTAACATTCAGAATTATCATTGGTATTTAAAAATATAAAGCTTTTTAACCACATGAAATGCAAACCTTAAAGATCTTTAGAAGTATGATACCTCCTCATGTAAAAGAAAATGGGAGCAAAACTTCAAGTAAGAATGTTTATCAGCCTATAGAGAGAGGTCACTCAAAGATTAGTGGCAAAATTAACAATACAAGATGTTCTACTTTTGTCCCACATATATGAATCATGATTATTAAAGTTATCACAAGAAAATTTTTAAAGGGTTAGTATTTCACAATCATAGGCAGATTTGTTTCTCTGGAGGGAAGCAAAAGCAAATCTGCTTAGGGCAGCAGAGAAATATCAGGTTTTCATGGCTGGTGCTTTATGTGTTGTAGACTTGTTTCTTCATATTATATTTCTATAATAAATACCCTGATGGGCTGAAGATCAGCTGCTTCCTGAGCTCAAAATTCATCACCATCTACTTCTACAGTCCTCTACATTCACCATTTTAATGAAATAAGCTTTGTAGACATCTGGCCTTGAACATTCTAATTGAAGCGCAATCATGTTCCCATGTTAACTCAAAACAGTGTTGTGAGATCACTTCCTCAAAATAAAGGTTTAGTTCTCCCACACAATTACCAGCAGACTGATATCAAATGTTGTTCAACAGTCATTTCAAGGCTGAATCTCCTCTTCTAAAGAGGAATTAAACTCCAAAAGTTAGGTAGCACATTGCAAAAAGAAAAGTTTCTTGGTTTTCCTCTCTGCCATAATCACTGCGTTTGTCTCCATCATGTGACATCATATTAGTCACCACCATTCTTCAATTGCCAATGAAGGAGGTCTTGGGTCATCTGCTGATAACCCATCAGATGATTTCACTGCTTTTTGGGCTACACCAACACTGCAGAGTATGTATGTTCTATAATGAACTCTACAATTACTCAGATTGAGGACCTGATCTGATACCCTACAGCTTTCCTACGCCTCTATGCCCACGTTTTCCTTCCTTGGATTCAGATTGAATAAAGAAGAAACAGAAAAGGAAAACGTAGTAGTATGTGCTTGGGGATCACCCCAATACTAAATCAGGATACAGACAAGCTACGAGGCAGGACCTGGAAAGGACTGTGTAGTCAACAGACAGAAGGGAGTATGACCAAAAAAGTGGTTCAGAGTGTAAGTCCAACACTCCTAATTTTGACAATTCAGTGAGGTGGGATTACTCTTGACCAGGATGTTTCTGTCTCAGCCCTCTGAATGACCATCAGTACCATCATGACTGGCAAGGGGAGTAAGATGCTTGGCTTTTTTTGGTGGGAGGCGGTGGGTTTTGATTTTTTTGTTTGTTTTGTTGGGGGTTTTTGTTTGTTGGTTGGTTTTTGGTTTTTTGGGGTTTTTTTTAATACAACAAGTGAACTCAAGAGCAAGAAGTTCAAACACATCAACCATTTACACAAGTAAAAGACAAAGCTGTGTACACAGTGGACTTTTTTCAACAAAATGTTACAGAAGTCACAGCCTTGATCACAAAAGTGACAACAGACATAACAGGGTCTTTTATTACAGCTACTCACACTGTTTAACGTGTTACTCCCTAGCATTCTCCCAACAACATGGAGAAGTACTAGTCCAATTATAAATACATAAGTGACTCAAATACATTGAAATATTAACTGTCATAATGAAAAACAACACTACAATTGAATGATTTACTAACTCTTCTTTAATAAGTATCATACATTTTTTGAAGTTCATATCTGAAATAACGCTCATATAATTTATTATTTCTTTCTAATTAATAAGGACCTTTAAAAACACCACTCAGCAGCAGTATTTGACATACTTTCCTCTGAAAATGATTCATGCTACCAGGCTAGGTATACTTTTTAACTAAAAATCCCTGTACATTGTGGAGTACTTTTACTCCTAGCAAATATGAACAAGTAGAAGTGATTTGACAGAACAAGAGCAGTTTTTGGCAGCTCAATCTTAAACTATGCATCACAATAACTCATTGCCAAAAAAACTGAAGCCAAAACCCAGTTTTAACTCAAGCTCAAATACCATCTATATACCCTAACTTCAAAACACTTCTCCAGAAGAACTACACAAGAAAATCAACCAATTTTCAATGACTAGGTAAGAAGAGTGAAGTTGTGTTATTTAAAGTCTTCAAATGCTCCTGAAATGCCTCATCTATTATATAATAAAGCTCTTTTAATATCTAGCAAAAATATATCAACTTTTAGAAGTATAAATACCTGTTATACTATTCAGGAGAGAATGGCTACTAGTCTCTCTCCTACTTTTCTGTAATAGCAGTCCATGGAATGTCTTCAGACTTTTAGCCCTTTGTAAGAGACCCAACACAGCCCAGATTCACAGACCCAGACCAGCTCAGTTCTATAGAATGGCTCCTTTTCCAGATCTAAGAGAATGAAGGAGTGAAATACCTCCCTTCCCTCAAAAAAATTAAA
The DNA here is from genome assembly GCA_013399695.1 of Formicarius rufipectus. Taxonomy (NCBI): domain Eukaryota; kingdom Metazoa; phylum Chordata; class Aves; order Passeriformes; family Formicariidae; genus Formicarius; species Formicarius rufipectus. Next base: position 463,266 of record VXAU01005851.1, read on the forward strand.
AGCAAAGCAAAATCACTAATTCTGCTAACCTTTCACATAACCTCCTCCCTCACGTGTACAGCTGAGCACAGATGTTCTACTTTTGCTTTATCGAGTGCTTCTGACAATCAGGGCAATACAAGCCCTTACATATGGCGTGGACTGATACACACACAACTCTATCCTCTCCTCCTTTTCTTGGATAGCTGTAAACTCTTCATGCAAACATTACTTTTTTTTACCTTTACAAGACTTGCAGTAACAGTTCTGTGACATTTATCAAGGTCTCCAAGCGATGACTGAATTTAGATACCTCATTACAGTAGTGATCTGTTCAACTCCCCATGTAGGAAGATGACTTCTTATTTGAAGAACTTCTGCATTCCTTTGCACAGCTTCATTTCTCACATGAAAAGACTCACAATATTGCATGGCTATTTACTTAGCCTTCAAAAACAAATCTAGATAAACGGAAAGAATTATGGTCAACTAATTACTGACTTTTGCTTACAAACTTCTATTAACCCTATGCAGTGACTATTTCAATCATGCCATGTAATTGTAGCTCCAACACGGGAGAAAAGTCAAAGACTAGAATGTTAAAGAGTTGTCTCCTTTCCACTAAAGACACCATCTCTTCTAGAAGTGTCGGCAAATTGCTTTATCGTTAGTATCATGTCAACAATCAACACTGGGTTGAATGAGGTCTTGTCTTTTGGGGCTGGGTACTCACACAAACTCACATGCTTTCAGAATATTTTGCTTTAAAAAGATATTTAATTGATCAATGAACACACTCCTCATACTTCAAGAGGATAACCTAACCCACAAAATTACTGACTTTTGTAAAGTAAGCATTGCCTTTGATCTTATCTGCTACAAATTCAGCTACCCCACATCACTCCTAGAGAGCCTGTTTTGTGCTGCTGGGAACAGGAAGAAGATATCCATTTCAGCATTTCAAGTAGGAGGTGATCTCTGCAACTTGGCTCCCACAAGCATTTAATGCTATTTCAGATTACAGAAAAGTATTAAGATAAAAAATGTAAATGCTGATTAAAAAACAACTAAAATAAACTACGTACAAGCTTAATACATATTACTCCAAGTTAGCTCTTCATAGTCTGCCATATTTGCAGTACAGTTTTTCAAACAGTTCTATTATTTTACTGATGTGCTACATACAGCTCTACGAGCATGAAGAATATGTCACAGTAAAAATAAAGCTTTGCAACATGGCATGATAGCTTAGATCTCTGCATTCACTACAGCTTTTAGATATTTTCCTGCTCTTTTGATCTTTTAAATGCATTCTAGTTTGCTGAAAAAAGCAGTAATTTTTATCTACTCTTTGCATTTTCATTTTCTTTTCGTTTTGCTACATCTAGAATTATTGCAAACAGTGTTGGCAATTCCATCTAATTATGGGGTTGAGTTGCCTTGAAGAAGAGGAGTATGAAAATTTTCCCAAAGTTAGTAAACCAGCCAGCAGCATCTAGAGCTGGAGAACCAGACGTTGCTGAAACTGTCCTGAATTCCAATTCTGCAGACCAAAACCTGGGTGCCATTATATTATACATTTTTTAATGTACTGATATACAATATGTTCTTTGGTAATCTTTCTTTTTCCCCTTACCTCTACCAATAGAGTCAACTGAAGCTGAAATTAGTGTTAACTCTAACATCCTATGCATTAAAATATTTTCTTCTAGGAGGCTGCTGCTTACTATTCAACTTGGCTAATCTGTCAGAGGGTACAATGCAAATCAGTGCAACTCATTAGCTGCTAACCCATCATCTTCATATTCCAGTGAAAACAATGACTGGGCAGTAATCCAATTTCACTCTGCATCTCCTATATTAATATTGACAGTGTCTGTTCTCTCCTGAGGTAGGCTAACTTGCCAAAAGGTACTGTGAGCAATTTAAATTCTCAGAAAAGATATAACTGGGGGGAAAAAATGTTATCACCTGACATAAGATAAATTAAATGTGGCCAAATGAGTGAGTCTGAACATAAAATCAGCTGTCCAGGGCAAAGTTAAAGTGGAGAGAATATCTATACGTTACAGCTTCATTAGACAAATATGTTACAAAGTACTATACCAAGTACCAGTTGCAAAGCAATGGCACTAAACAAGTAAAATAGTTTGGGAAGGGAAACAAGGGAAATATGCATAAAATAGTTACCATGCACATCTAAAATAAGAAAAAGAAATGTCAGCAATCAGGCCAAATGTATACACTGAACAGTTCTGGCTACACTAAGCACACACTAAAGCAACCACTATAGTATAGGGAGCAAAGACTTGGACTATCATATAAGACGTATTTAAATAAATAAATTCAAACATGAGAGGCTGCCTTCTAGATTTTTTTTTCAGCTCTGCCTAGTGATAACACATTTGTAATATGCACAGTCTTCTGGCACACTTCTGCAAGGGTTGGTCAGTCCTAAAACAGATCATTTATCCATCCCACTGTGTTACTTCACCAAGCGGAAAGAAACAGCAGTGTGATGTGTGTTCAGTTGCTCTCATCTGTGGACCTGATAAAGAGTGTGTGTACAGTGAGACAGCACACTGATTCCCCAGAAATACCAAGCAGATGGACCACAAAGCACTGACTCACACGCTTGTGCAGTTTAATACATCTATTCCAGACCCCACTAAAAATAAATGTGGACAAAACTCTCAGCACATACGCCTCTTCATGCAGCTCAACACAATTTACGTGGCACTTGGCCACATCATAAAACCATATGAAAAGCTGGAGCACCCCACCAGCAGCGTGAGGTGGTGATCAGGGCCCTGTAGAGATGCATTTCAGGGATACCCACGATTCCTGGTATTCACTGATGATTCAGATGTCTCTCTGGAAAGGTCGCAGTCCCTCAGACTGGTGGCTGAACACGTTTATGGACTACCACAGGATTTGCAACATGCTGCCAAAATTTTACTGATGATGGGGAGTCATTTGCATGTCACAGTCCATGTCCCTGCATATTAGACAGTGTCTGGCAATTCCCAAGTACCAGTTACACTAAGAAATTACTCCCTTTACTTTTTTTTTCAGTTGTCAAATTAACTCCCCCCCTCCGCCCAAACTATAAAAGTCATTTTGATATTTTAGAAATTCTTTTTGCTCTGAACAAAAAGAACAATTCTTTTTCCATAAACATTAATTGACTATTTGGAATATGTATCTGATCACTACATTTTAAAAAATAAAAATGTAATGCTGCACACCCATGACACACATTTGTGTGTACACAAGCGCTCTCTGAAGGACTTCTGAAGAAGCTTTAAATTGGTTATTCTGCTTTAGATAAAGCTATTTTTAAGAAAATAAAAAAATCTATTACACTCAAAATTGAGAAAACAAAATTAATTTCTTCTATACAAAAAAAGAGTCAAAAATGCCCTTCCATACAAATTAATGATGTCTTAATAAGTCTTGCCTAAGATAACTGCCTTTCACATTACACAAACTCCTATTTGGAACAAACACAAGGAATATAACACTATCAGCATAACACAGCAAAACTACTTTTTCACTTTTCATAGTCAACTCTGCCAAAGGCTACGGGACAGATCAGAGCACCACCATACAATTTGTAACCATTTCACATTCTCCCATGTTTTCACTACAACATAATTCTACAAATACTGATCTATGTAAGGCTTCAACTTTTAACCCTATGACAGATTTTTATTTTTTCACTTTTCTCCTCTAAACTAGTAGCCACAGTCCCACTGCACTTAAGCCAACTCTAGCGTGGATATATTTCAATGTTCAAGTAACTTTTCTATTACCAACAATATCAAAATCTTACTAAAAATACATACAACTCTTAGTGCATACTCCTTGCCCATCAGACCCAAGAAGAAAGCAATCACCTTTCTCATAATCTACACTTCATAAACTTTGTTACTTTCTCAGCCAAGTACCCAACTTCTCAATCCTCATATACAACTTTCTTGACCATTTAGGCATTGCTTGGAACACACAGTAATAGCACCAAACCTTAAATTCACTTTTTTTGTTTTGGTTCATCCCTTCTTGAAATGTCTTTGGTCTAAGTTTGCTTATCCTATGCAATGTAATATTCCCCTGTAAAATATCCATTTTAAATGCAAATTGAATTCATACTTGCAAAACCACAACTTATGAAGACATCAGGGAAAGAACCAAAACTTTTTATTCAAGCAGATGAAATACTTTCCCAAACAAATAAAAATCATAATAAATTAAATAACACTTATTAACTTGGAAATTTCCCCTGTATATTCACATTCAGATTAAAAAGGCTTTGCTCTAAATCTGCAAGTAACATCAGAATTTAGATTGCTTAACTAATACGACTTGAAGCCAACTGTTTCATAAAAAACCAAACTTGTACATTTTCTTAGGATAGTTTTCAGACTGTCTCCATCCTAGCAAATTAAACACCACCCTGATGTTCCTGGGCAATGGAATTGAATCCCTCTGTTCTAGTAAGTTTTTGACAGAGATATCCCCAGCTTGCTTTCAGCCTGTGCCAGCTGTCCATCTCCCAGACAATTCTCAGGCACAGTTCAGGGTGAGCGTGGGTCACACAACAGTCCCAACAGAGCTTGGCTGCAGCCCAATCTGGGGCAAAAGGGAATGTCAGACCACAGATGAAGGCTCTTCCACAGCAATGGGCATCAGTGTCACAGAAGTGTACACTAATTTATTAGCATTGCTGTAACCACAAGTAACTTTTGCCTCAACTTTTTAATCCAGGTTTCAAAGTATCACGATGACTGTCCTGAACCCCTTACCTTTAATCCTTGCAAACATAAATCATGCTGTCTGCTGCATTCTGGAAAAGGAAATGTCTTCCCAAGACAAGTAGGGTACTGTGAGGCCAGGCAACAAAAGGACATAGAGCATATCAGATATATCACAGTTACTCCGAGGCATATGTCAGATGTGCCTAGAAGCACAAGGCTTGTTGAAAGAAGAGTTAGTTACATCCCACCTCACCAGTGAGCATGACTGGACACACGAGACAGCTAATACAGATTGGCTCACGCACTGTAAACTCTCATTTTATCTTAGTCTAGAGCAACTCAACCCTTTTGCAACACCACACAGCAATTACAGCCCTTTCAGATGCAGGCAGGCCGTGCGCAAACCCGTGATGCTTGTGAGGCTGGGTATTTCTGCATGGCAGAAATGATCACATGCCCTGTATCTTACTGAAATATAGTGTACAAAAATCTCATTCTCTATGCAAGTGAATCAGTGTTACTCCCACTGCACGACTGGCCAACACCATCCTCTCCATGATAGACATGGAAGAGCCACTTCAGCTCTCCTGGACACGCAGCAGCTGAAACACTGTTCTCCTGAACTGAACATCTGACCTGGGAGCTCAGCCCAAAGTGCATTGCTTGTATTGTTTGACTCTTCAGAGTCTACATCATCGTGCTGCTGCACGAACTCCAGTTCTCATCTGCCCCTGAAGGGGCAGCAACTTGTCTCCTGGAGTGAGCCCTGATGTTCAGCTGGAAGAAAAGGTTACCAGACAGCTGGCATCTTGGCAAGATTAACTAGGTTATGCACTTAAATATCATCTATGAAGACACAGCTTTGCCTTCTTAACTTCCACATACCAAAAAAAACAGAAGAGGCAAAAGTCAGTAAAAGAAATCCAAATCTCAGGAACATCAAACTTGTTATTGCTTTTTCTATAATAAATGTGGTTCTAGAAAGCAGGGAAGTTTTAGATGAAAATTCATCATTCAGAAATAAACCACAGGAATTTCATGGTCCTGGTGAAATGTTGTTTCTTGGAGATTCAGGTAGAAATTCATTACTGAAGTAAGAACTACCAGAAATAGCTCAAGTGAAATTTCATTTGGCATAAGGTCATGAAGGCAACATTTAGAGGCATGTGACAGGACATTCATAAATTTCAAAATTGCTGGATCCCAAGCTGACCTTGCAGTCATGGGCATTTTAACAGTTAGGAGAAGCTTTAGTATCATGAGATAAGGACAAGATGCAGAAAAACTGTATCACTGGGTGGCAAGCTGGAAAAAAAAAAAAAAGAATTATTGCTTTTAACAAAACAAATGGTCAAGGACTGCCAGTAACAAAGTCTAAATGAAACTATAAATGACCTTGCAAGAATCTCTTCCATCCTTCTACACACAGATGAATCTCATCTATTAGATAATCCCCTCCTCTAAACTAAAACATCCTGGGTCTATGTGCAGCAGACTCTCTGGAGAACCTAACTAGCCAACATGACTGCTGCAGGTACTCCAGGGCTGGTTGGAGTACCTCCCACTTTACACTGAGACATCAAACCACGACAGGCAAGGAAGCACATTGGTATTCACAGAGATAGAATAAATACATCTTAATGTCCACCTCAACCACTCAAACTTGTCCTTTCTGAGCAACAGGATACTGCAACACACTCTTGGCTCCCCTGTTTAAGGAACATGTAATAATATTAGAAATACCCACCCTACCAAGAGGGAAATAAAACACTGTATCAGGCAGGGAGGGAATGAATGATGTAGCATGTGCAAATAGCTTCATCAGCAAGGTCTTCATTAGTCCCTGATGAAAGGCAGCCGGTGACAGCACCACCGGTGACTCATAAGCCTTGATAGTTTTCTTAACACTTCTGGGCACATCTGGAAACACCCGTGGGATCAGAAGTGGCTACTGCCCCCAGGCCAGCCCTGCTCAGAGGCTGAGGGGCTGGGTCTTCAGGGCAGGGTGTCTACTGGCCCAGCTATCACACTGGGCTCCCAGTACCTTACAGAGCAGCCTGCACTCGCTGCTCCCCAAGGTCCTCATAGTTCGCATACCCTTAGACAGACAACAGAGGGTATTACGGAGAAGGGAAATCACAAATATATTCCAAATCACCACTCCTATTCTCCTAAAAACTGTTCCTGCTGCCTGCCATAGCCTGACTCTGCTGGGATGTTTATAGTTTCCTATCACATCTCTGTGTGGATCCTCTGTTCTCAACAGAGTAGACGACATAAGCAGTGTTTTCAATGAAGACATGTACATCCTCGAATGGCAGTGTCATAACCTCTCCTGGTATTCTTGTTGTTGACAGCTCTACATTTTACAAGGGTTGTCACTGTGGAATATGTTAGTGGAATTTCTTTGGCTCTGGTACTTTGTGAAAGTGCTACCACACTGTAGAGTACAGCTCAGTGTGTCATCCTATCCTTTTAATTGTTTATAAATATAGACATTCCTGAACAAAAAGCAATGACAACTTTAGAGGTAAAGTTCAGAACCTACACTTTCTTCTCCTGCGTACCAACCTATAACTTGCTTTCCTTTCAGCATTTTTACTCCTACATGTTCACCCAGGAACTCAGCTTTAAAAGAAAAACATTATATTCCTTCTCAAACACAAAAACACTCGTGTCATTCTGGGTTGCAGATAATCAAAACTCTTCAAGTTCAAAGAGGCCTAAAATTACATCTAATTCTCAGAAACTCAAATCACTGTTATTCTTATGCAAATTCACACAGAAGCAGCATTCAGTCTCGGATTAGGTTTCCCTAGTTTGTAAACCAAAGAAAACATTCAGGCAATTTGCTATCTGACCTTCAGCATGAGGACAAGAGCATCCTCTCTGGGAATGCTGTTTCTGAGCAGAAACAGATACACCAATACTCCTCATAAATTCTGATGCCTAAAGAAGCTGGCAGTGCTGGAAAGCAGCTAATCCAGACCACTGTATGAACCATCCCAACTTGGGCAGGATTTAGGACTGATTTTGTCCTTTGTCTTCTATATGGTTTAGTGGCATATGCCTGTACTGCTAAACATCACTGAGTTTGCATTACGGCTTTAGTACCTCTCAGACTTAATTTCTTGGTTGTACCAGACAAAGGATCTTTCTGTACACTGGGTGGTCTGAGGGGTGGGTATCAAATCACCATAACACCACACTGCAGAGCATTTCTTTCAAGAATCATAGTATTTTCTCAACATTAATTAGTTATTTTTCCAGCCGGCGATACATATGCATGAAGCATGAGCCTCTCCTAGCTTCTAAAAGAGCTCTGCCACCTCCCCAGTGTCTCGTTAAAGTCACTTCTCAGAACTTTTTAAGTTGTGCAATGAACTTGTTCTATGGCTATTTCTTCTCCATCACTGGGTTGTTAGGCTGAAGTAATTAAGCACTGCTAATGATAGTAATAAAAGCCATTATCTTCAAGTACACATTTGATCTTCCTGTCAAGTCATCATAAAGAGGTGGCATATTTATCTCAATCCTTCACTTTCCCTCCGAGTCTTTACATCCTCCACATTGTCTAAATGTTTTTCTGAGATCTACACTCTCTGAATTAAATATTTTACTGATGTTACATTTTAGTCCAACCAGAAATCGAAGGGGGAGAGGGGTGTGGAAGGACCAAACAACAAAAATCAACAAAAACTCAGCACAAAGTATTTAGTTCATTACATTTTAAGATTGATTTAAGAGTTTGTTCAGGCACTTCATAACTATTCCTACAGCATCAATGAGCTACTTATTGCAGCTGTGCTCTCCTCCATGTCAGACATAACACCTGTCAACTGCTATACCCACCTGTAGCAAAATCACTGAGCAGTCCTAAAACTGAACTTTTCCACATTCCTTTCTGATTTAAAGCTCAAAACCATGAAGAAGAGAAAAGCATCAGGGGGTTTTGCCTCGACTAAACAGATATCCATCAGTAAGAAAGAATTAATTTTATGTTCCCAGAAATGGCATCAATAAGACAGCCTAACTCATCACTGAAATGCTTTATGCTGACACTAAACAGGGCATGATATAACACAGCCCGCCAGGAAGATACAGAAAACCAAGCAGGCTCTCATATGAAAAGCTGCCATGCAAAGCAATGAGGTCAGGAGAGAGAACAAAATTACACAGGAAGAAATTATATAAAAAACAACAAAGCAATTTAAAGAAGAGAGATTATGTGAAGCAAAAGATGGGCCTGCACAGAGTCATCATGGTGAAGCAGAGGTGGCTCCCTGGGGTTGGGGGGCTTCTCAAGAAAGGGCAGCTGGGGACACAGGGGCAGTCCCAGCCCAGGGCAGTGGAGCTTCCATGGGCATGGGCTGAGGCTGGTCACGGAACCAGAGGTGGGACCCAGCAGTGGCAGGCTGTGTGGAGCTGGAGACCAGCCCTGCTGCAGCATCACTGGGGGTTCATCCCCAGGAGACTGATGTGGGACTCCAGACTGCAGGATGGTGGGGGAGCCCAGTGAGGTGGGCTGGAACAGTCAAGCCCATTACCACCCTCAGGGACCAGACAAAACCAACGCTGACAGCAACTGTGGTACCAATTTAAACATAAAAATAGCTTTAGCCTGATGTCAAAAGCAAAAGTAGCCCAGCGTATGAGATAAAATGCTCCACTTGCAGATAAAAACTGTTGTCATACTAAAAATATTGGCAACAACTGACACATGAAAATTCCTGTTTACAAACTCACAGGAAGCGCCAGATCATGAAGGATGCCACTCTTCACAAAGCAGCCAACAATGTCCATCAGGAAACATTCAGCATGGGCAAGACAATCAGGAGAAGACGAAAATATAAACATGTACCTACTGAAGTTCATAAAAATGCCATTAGTGCCTTTCAAAACAGAAAGAAATTATACTGCTAATTTTAAAAGGTTAAATCTTGACATTGTGATTCAGCCTTTGTTTTGATTAGTTGTCTTAAGACAAAATTTAACAAGACATTTTTTCTGCATGATTACAGAATGTACTGTCGGTATTTTGGACAATACTGAGTATCATTAATATTTAACAATGAGGATGGCACTCCTTTTGTAATCTTGTTCAAGTTTAAGAAAAATTTTAGAAGTTTAATATGTGGCTACCAAACAGTGGAAAATCTTACTGCAGTTAAGATTTCAAACGTCAGAAGTGACATAGGATTTCAAAAGGCCAACAGTAGTATCTTTAATTTACTTATATTAAAAATAACCAAGATTCATAATTATAAAAGAGTAAGTCAGACAGAAGCAGGAGGAATCAAAATAACACTGTCCAAATACTTATCTTATGAGGATAAAACAAGAAAACATTAGGCACTAAGTAAAATTTTTGCTTTATAATACACACATGCCCCTATTTCCTAAAACTTTCCCATCCTATACACGTACCACACACATTGTTAGAAGGCAGAGGGAAGTTAAAAAATGACTAAAAAAAAGGAAGAAGTGCAATGTTGATCTCTTTTCACATGAACATTAGAGAGTATAATTTACTTTGGTACCTGAAGACTAGTAATCTAAATGTCTAATGCCAACAAGTAAAGACGACACATGCTACAGGAGTTTGCTATGCCAGAAACTTTTCCTTAGTGTGATGGAAGCCCTAACCAGGCAATGGAGGGAAAAATCAGCATAACAAACAAACCAGGAGACATAGTAGCTATCAAAGAGGAATGATAATTTTATTACAAAAGTAGGCACTAACCCACAAGTTCATGGATGACCAGAATCAGGGAGGTAGTGAGACTAGAGAAGTCACTGCAGTGGCTAAGTACCTGAACGAACTCTTTACTGAGAGTCTTTAAGACAACAATTTGTTTTTCCTCTCCCCACAGCCTCCTTTACAGAAAAATTACCAAGTTTCATCACAGGAAGGAATCTCAAAGAATAAATTATGTAGTCCCACAGGAAACCTAAATATCCAACTACCATCAACTCACTACAAATTCAGAAAGAATTTAAGGTTTCAGAGGAAAAAAAAAAGACCTGCTTACAAAAACTTACAGTAAAATACATCACTGCTCTCCAAATTATTTGTGAGAAATAAATGAAGAAGCTTGAGAAATTATTGATGTGGCTCTGATCAGGTCCACGTAAAGCAACTAGGAAGCACAAGTTAAATTAAAAACCAAACCAAAAATATTGGGAAAAATATTGATAATATAATGCCAAATTTTCACAATTTCTGTCATGATAAACCAAGTTCCTCCATAATTGTTGGACCTCTGAGTTAAAAAAAAAAAAAAAGAGGGGATGCATGTATTGGTGTATACATATATACAAATACGTATTAACATGCACATATATATTTACACATATTATATATGTGTGTGTGTGCATCTAAATACAGGGAGATTTGACACATTTCTTTACTAAAACCAAATAGGATGCAGTGCACAATCATTTTGTAGTCTGAAAAATCACTTACAGAACAATCAAGTTTTGAATTTTGGCTGCCTTCCAATGAGAAGAATGGTGTGATTTTTCCAGAAGTCAACAATGCGTTCTACATTTATCACAAATCTGGAGAAGGCAGTAAACCAAACAATTCAGTCTTGTCTGATGATACAAAATGTGTTCAGATTGGGATAACTCCAGAATGTTAAGACTCACTAACTTATTGAAACTAGAAATATTATTAGACAATGTCAAGATATGAAATACAACTTAACAAAAAGTAAAAAAAATACTGGTAATGAAAAATAGAGGATAAGCATCTCCAGACAACTAAGACTATCAGTGGAAAACTGTCTGCTAACTGCCCGAGGATCAATGCATCTTATACTTGGCATTCTTGAAATATTTAAAAGAAAAAAAAATTCAAAGGGAATTCTTAAATACATACCAAAGACATACTGCTTAAAACAGTAATACAACTGAAGGGCTACACATCACAAAGCACATCAATAGTAAGAGCACTGAAGTGCATGTACAACCATTAAATGCTTTAGTACTATGACATGAAAAGAACTTTCAAATATAAGGAGATTGTAGAAGCTGAGATGTTTTATCATGAAATACAAAACTAAAAGAAAAGAAATCACTACGAAAATACAAAAAATGTCAATTAGACTCCCTTTTGCTTATTTGTTAGACTGACAAAATCAAATTGCAAGTAGACTCCACTATTTCATATAGCATTTAGGCTATTAGTCAACACCAACTCCTAGTCATGGAGATAAATAGTGTGATAATCTGATTTAAAAAAAACACCCAAAACAAACAAACAAAACACACAAATCAACTAAAATTATTTATCAGCCAAATCATTAAGCCAATACATGAAAAACAAGTCTTGGGAGTCTCAAATGCAGTTAAGATACAGAAATATCTTGGTGTATTTCATAATTAATTAACTTGGTCACACACAGCAGGGAGGGAACATTTGCTTTCACTGGCAGCACAAAACCAGATTTACTCTCTCAACCTGAACAGCAGTGGTCACACAAAGGTGCAAGTCAGGGTACTGAAACCAACAACAAAAGAAATACAGTCATTTCAGACAAAGTGACCATACTGGTGTCTGTGCCCTTGGTGTTGTTCCCTCTCGCTGTACTTTCCATGAGAGGGATTAAACTCTACACTTGAAATTCTCACAGTAGGACACCAGCACTTCAGTATATAACCTGGTACTCAAGTGCCAGTCAGGTTTGATCCTGACTCTAGGAACTCAAGTTCACAGCAGGAACCAGCACACAGGCACATAGCCTGAGAAATCTCGTTCCACACACATACAGCCTTTACATTTGATTATAAGGAAGACCTTAAAGGTTTCTCCAGCTTCAACTAGTTCAGGGAGTGAAGCCCTTACTGCTTTCTAGGACTAGAGTGAGTGCTCCAGGGTGCTCTCCACGCCAGAGGCAGGCAGGCAGGAGAACAGAAGTCTTGTATTTTCCCACCATGAAAGGGAAGGGGCCAGCCTAATGAGAAAGCACAGTTCACTCCACTGCAAAGTTGGTACTGGAGAGTGCAAGCGTGTCCCACAAGAAGTCCCTCAATCCAAGCCCATCTTCTGCCTGCATCTTGTAGGTGCAAATCCACAAGGAATCCAAGAGCTAAAATTTAACTTGAAAGTGATGAAAGAAGGAAGCAAGGGAAACCAAGGGTAGTGTAACTACCACTGGGTCTTCTACCTGTTAGGAACAGTCTTTTTTAAAAAAGCAAAGCTTTTTCCAACTTCCAGTGAAGAAATATGCCTTGAAAAAGGGCCCTGACCAAAGACCAGAAGTGAGCAGACTCAAAGCATACTGGTTGACAAGTTAAAAATCCAACATCCAGGAAAAACTATACAAAGATCCATCAACATTTTAGTCAGAGATCCAGATCTCCAACAGACTGTTACAATGTTGGCCACTGAAACAGCTACAAAAATCTAGGCACCAAATTCAAAGTACCTTTCAAGCTTAGAATAAAAATTATTCCCCACTTGCTATTGTTATTTAATCAAATCCTTACGTTTGGTATTAAACTGCAAATTATTGCAAAGACACACATGATCTCAAAACGTAAACTTGTAAATTCTCTTGAGCATTATATGGTTTCCAAAGCAAAGGAATGCTTCAGTATGACCGAAAATATCAAGGCATAAACATGTATTGTTTCTAGAACAACTAGCATAATCCTCATAAATCCGAATATAACTTAGATTATAACTGTTCGCTGCTGCTCAGTCCTATTGTACGCCCACTTTAAATAGCATGTTGGATGGTTGGACTCAGAATAATCCAAGATCTGAAGGAAATGTATATCTGTGAGAAAGAAAAAAATAAATGTACAGTTTAAGTAGAAACATATAATGCTTACAAGAATCAATGTGATTTCATTTAATAAAATTTGCAACAGCAGAAAATGAGGATTTGGGTCGATATTCTCAGAGGTGGGCTAGATCCAGCCTCACAAGAAGTATATGGACTTCATTAACAAGAGGTCTATTTTAAAATATTGAAACAGAACAATGCAAAAGTATCCTGTTGAGCATGGGAAAATTACAAGGTAATTTCATCAAGGAATCTAATCAAGTTTGGCTTTCTTCCTGTAGCTCATCTGTGTTTGTTCTTCTCTCCTTTAAAGAGATACCAAGCCAAATGCTGCTTTAAATCTAGTGTCAACTGCAGTTAGACAAAAATTTCCTGCAAAGAAGAAAAACAAAAGTCTACCCAAAATGACAGCAAATGTTTCGCAGCACTTGTTTTGTTAAAATCTGAATGAAGAGAGTAGAAGGCATAAAGCTTGCTCTACAAGGAAAACGTTTGAAATGCATGGGGTTTTAATTTGGAAATCAACTTTCTTCCTAAAAATTAATCATAATTTTTCTCCAGCGAATATTTTGTATTTAAAACCTTTCAAAAACTGAGTTTTAAATGCAGAACTAACCTGTGACATATGGTATGTTATGAAATGGTTTCCAGCATTGGGTTATGATCTGAACAACATGCAGGCACTTGGGAGAGAATTTCTAAGCCAAAAGCAGCAGTGAAGCACCTAATTGCTACTAGAAGTCATTGGGACTAGCAATGACATTGCTATGTGTGCTTTTCAAAACACCCTACTCTGAAACCAGAACTACCTTAGCAACAACACCTTATTCCCCGAAATCATACATGACTGCACAGCAGTTCCTTCTCCAGAAAAATGCTCTAATCATTTCCTTGTTTCTAGGACGTAATGTAAGCCCTGTATCTCTAGATTAAAAATTTATCTAAAGGCAAAGTAATTTAAGGAATTAAATATTTACAAACATCAATAGCTAAGTTCCTGACTCACATCAAACTTAACAAAAGTTTTGCTCAAATAAAAAGCACAGCATTGCAAGTATCATTTCTCTTTCAAAAGAGCTCTTTTGATAGAACTGATCAGGGTACTTTATTATTACTGCAAATTGTCTGTCCAAATGATCACATTTATGTTCTAATGCTGCTTCTACCGAGCCTAAGAGACCTTGTCACATGAGGAACACCCAGAGGGTAATCTGATCAGGCAGAAGCAAAGGTTGCAAGCAGAGTTTGACAAGATATTCATTTCAGTACACAGCAATAAACTTTCCTGGACTACTTTGTTCACCTATAGTCTCATCTGCAAATTACCCAAAATATGCCACTGAAAGCTGTATATAAAGGGTCACGCTTCTACCCATTTTGTGAACTAAAACATACACACATCTCTTTAATCCCAGTATAGAAGAGCTCTACTAATTTTAGATCCACGTGGTGCAAAGTGTCATAGCTGTCAGATAGCTGGATACCTGAACCTCAGGCCAAACTAATTTAGTTTTCCAACACGACTAGGCTTTGAACTTCACTTAACTAATGATCTGTATTTATAAGCATTGCAGAACACATCATTAAACACTGTAATTTTATGTTAACTATGAAACTGAACAATCAAAATATGTTTAAAAGCAAACAAAAAATTCAAAAGGGACGTGTGGCTATAATCAAGCACAGATTTTGGCCTATGGCACTGAAAAGCCCATGAGAGGTCTAATCCTCCTTGTGTTGCAGAAATAGTGACACTGTGATTGCAAGGTGTAGAATTTAACCCTCAATATATTTCCCTAGAATCTTCATCCTTTCACAGACTTCTTGGCAGCTGCTATCACCTTGTACAAAATACAAAGAATTGATACAGCAATATCATGTACTCATCAGGTATAGTAAAATTAAATCCAGAAACATACTGACTTGCTTTTAATACAGCTATGGTCAAATTTGAACACCCTAAAGGAGGACTGATTTCAGCCAGAAGCATGCCTTATCAAAGGCTGAGCTATTATTTGGGCCCCAGTCTTGGGAAGAGGCTTGCATGGGTGCATTTCCAAAGCCAGTTTTCCCCACAAAAGCACCAGAGCCTCCCTACATGGATCAAGATCTGGCTATTAACATGCCCTTCAGGATTTGACCAGCACACTGAAGTGTCTTTGTAAGCATTGTTTCACCTGTTTGAAAGCTGGGTTGACTGGAAGCATTCAGTGCATGAATATTTTCACCCACTACAGAAAATCAAGGCTTTGTTAAATTAAACTGCTTTAATGATGTTTTACAGGAAACATTTCAGGCATGCAGCAATAAGCTGCATTCATATTTGACATTTACAAAACTTTATTCTTTTACCCCTGAACTTTTAAAATACTTGCACTTAAATTCAAGCATGTGAATAAGCCCATTTTTATTTTATAAAGCCCTTAATTCCAAGTACATGTTGAAATCGTGGAATAAATTCATTAAATCAGCCATGTTTTAAATAGTGTATAGGGGAAGAAATAATGCATAATCTGGTTTTCAAGCAAAATATCACTAGAAATTACACAACTAGATCACAGCTAACAACTGCAAATACCTCAACCAAATATATAAATGAAACAAAACAAGCCTCAGTAATGACTGACATTTATTTTCCTTTTTTTGCCCCTCATACTTCACCACCTCTCAGTTTTTGCACTAAAAAAAGAATTATGGAATATTCCTGTGAGCTCTATTTTAAAGATGTTGCTGACTCAGTGGGAATTGGGAAGTACCAGAAAAGCAACGAAGCAGACCTTTAATCTCTGCCCCAATTCACATAGCAGAGATATTTGAATCAATGACCAAGTTCTGTCTGCCTTAGTCAACCCAACAGGTATCCACTAAAACCAGAGAAAAGCAACTGCAGTTTATGTATACCTTCAAACGCAGCTGCAGAAACTGCTGCCCTAATCTTGAGGCCTTTATGCAGCCAAACCTCATTGAGTCGCCCAACATTCAGGTTCTTATTTTACTCCAACACCTCTTCAACTTAGCTCAGATGAAGATCTCATACAAGTCAAATCAGCAAGAGCTGGTTCTTATTTAGGATGAAATTCACCCAACAAGACATCCCATCTCCAAGCTCTTTAAAAGGGGAAATTTTCCACTTAAATAAAGAGGATGTTGAAACACAGTAAAACCACAGGTTTTACATTTTTATGTGGCCCAAGTTGTCCATTAATTTTGGCTGACTTCAGGCAGCACAAAAGCTATTATGTTTCCATCCCTTACTGAAGACATTTTCTGTAGGCTAAAATCCTTTCTTCCCAGGAGGTTAACCTGCTGTAGGAAATATGCTGGGAACATGAGAAAGAGCGTCTTCCTGATGAAGATTTGCACAGTGGCAAAGAAAGGATTAGATGACATGCAGCTGGATAATCCACACATGTCCTCCACTAGTCAGCAAAAAAACCCCAACTTTCTCATTTGGAAAAAATAAAAAAAATTTTTTAAAAAATCAACTCCAAGGCTAGATACTACCAGCACCTGAAAAGAGGTAAGAGAAAACCATCCATAGCGGAAATTC
Organism: Formicarius rufipectus; assembly: GCA_013399695.1. Taxonomy (NCBI): domain Eukaryota; kingdom Metazoa; phylum Chordata; class Aves; order Passeriformes; family Formicariidae; genus Formicarius; species Formicarius rufipectus. The sequence continues at coordinate 480,347 of VXAU01005851.1, forward strand.
CTTATATACCCTGCAAAACTAACACCCATCTGCCAGCATTTTTGTTATGTCAAAGAAGGAAAATAAATTAAAAGCACCTAATCAATTACTCACTTTGCGATTTCCTCCTGTGTTCAAAAATCAGAAGCCCTGAAGCAGGAGAGCCAAAACTACTTCACAGCTGAAAGCCCAAAGAGCAAAATTTCTGCTGACTGAAAATTCAGGTCCCCAACTTCAAAGTATAAATAAGGAAATTCAGAAATTCACAGATTTCAATGCCAGAAGCACCTGTCAGGGCCCTTTCTGTCTTTGTTCTATGAAGCCAGCTCTGAAGAGAAATACCTCTGGACTAAGTCTGATATCAAGCACTTTTAAGAGCCTTCAAATTCCTAAAATGCTGCAGCAGTTCATTTGCAGATGTACAAAAACCATTCTGTGCAAATGTTCCCTTCCTGGATTCAGCTCAAAGGAGCTGGAGGACAGGCATCTATTGTTTTTCATCTAAATACAAAAACTGTACCCAAACAATGCCAGAACAGCTTTACTTGACACTAGCATCAATCAATCATTTGAACAAATTACATTGCTTCTGAACCCTAGACAGGCAATAAAATGCATCAGATGACCTGCTAGCTCTCGTCCATCTCCAGCGTCTTTGTTCTCAGAATACAGACCCAGAGCTGTTTGCTCTGCTTCAGCTGAATGTGTAGCATTACAGACCCTTTTGAAGCAAGAGGGCAATGGCAACAGTGAAACCATGTACCAAAGTTTAAACAACCCAACCTGAGTTTTGCTATCCCCAGTCCCAGAGTTGCCCCTTCTTCCTACAGAGGCAGGGGCTGCGCAGTGAGTTCACAGTACCCAAAGGAAGCATTAATCAGGCACCCAATGCAAACAATACATTCAAGAGATACTTTTCCTAGCATTAACAACAACTTGGTGAAATCCCTGAACAGTAAGGCTGTGTTTTTCATGGACACAATTTCCTAACAGATCCGATTCCTACAGATGCAGATATTAAATCTTAAAAGGTCTGCAGGGCCCAGACAACTTTTACAGCTTACATGCCTGTCGAATAACTGTGATTTATTCAACACTGGACTCCATGAATTAGCTCTTTTTCAGACACCACAATCACATGGTCATCAACATATATGCCCGTATCAACAATGATGTCAAAATGAGACAACTTAGTTATTTGCTTTTTCAAAATCTTGCCGAAAAAGAAGGTTGTTGCAATTGCTATCCAAATAAATGTTTACTACCTCAAGTGAAAAATACATTAAGAAATTTTACTGAAATGAACTATTTCAGAGGAATTATATATGTCTAGATTCACAGTGTAATACTTCAGATTTATAGCAGAGGAAATCTTAATGAATATACTGTATTTACAACTTTAAATTATGACCTTCAAGTATTTAGTGCTCAAATGATAATGGCATAGAACGATGCATACCTATGCCATTGACTAGAGATGACATTTAATGTTTTAAAAGTTAAATGCATATAAAACACTGACATATTCTTACTTATCAAGAAGGCTGTAGCTAATAATTTTATTAATTTTGTTCCCAGGTAAAGGTGAGATAATTATTCTTCTTGCTTTTTAAGTTCTTTACATCCTCCTAGAAAAGTCAAATAAATTTTGAGATAAAGTCAAACCTTTATAGTAACAGATACTTGCACAATTTCTCATCTTCCTATTCAGTCACAAACAAGATGTGAAATATGTAAAATGCTCCAAATAAACTATACTAGATGTTTTATTGTCACTCTCACAATAAAGGCTTTGCCTTTCAATTCTTTGAGGTGCTGCCAATAAAGAAGCAATTTTCCCCCTCAATAAGTGTCTTGATTCAACATTTAGAAATCATCTGAGATTACATGACTTGTTTCCTCCACTAAAATACTTCAGTAATACTGTCAAATAATTGTTACATGAATCAATTAAAAAAAAAAAAAATGACAACCAGCAACTGAGCTGACCAGGAATCAAAAAAGAACACTCTCTTCACCTATAGCAAACAGAACTTCTGTGCTATCTCAGATTTAGCAAACAGTTGCCTAATTATTTACTGTCACAGACAGAGACATGATTAGCAGACAGAATTTCAAAACACACAAATATCCTGCTTTCAACAGTTAAAGCAACAAGGTACTTGGGCATTGCATTGTCTTCAAGATTTGCAGCCTACTTTGTCTGCAGAAATGGATGAAAAATAAAATTTCACTTTTCTACATTTAAAAAGGTCAGCTTTTATCTTCATAAATCAACATCTCAATGATGCAGCACCACACAATCCCAGGCCTTCCAAGACAGGCAATGAATTTTGTACAGCTGACTCTGCTAGTTACAGTTCTCAACAGCTGGGGCATAGATAATTTAGCACACTGATAATGCCCTAGATGAGTATGAGAGTGTTCTGCAGACTGTAATAAGAAAGGAAAAAAAAAAAAAAAAGAACTCTCATTAAAAATACAGATTGGAGCTTATCCTATAAAATCTACATGGTTTGCACTTGATTAAGAAAGTTACTACAGGAGTTGTTTATAAAACAGAGAAATTCAGAGAAATGGCACTCCCTCTTCAAAGCCTATATTGTAGCAATTCTTTTCTGATTAGATCAGCTCCCATAGCAAGTCATCAGAACAACAATCGCTGTAGTGAAGTCATACTACTGGGACTGGAATGGGAAATCATGACTGCCTTGGAAACACATTCTCAAAATTAATGAATTTTCCAGGTCTCCAATATATCTTAATTAAAACAAGTCTAAATCTTTACCTCTGCTCCAAATGGCTGAATAAAGTACACCTTGAGCAGCAAAACACAGCATACCATTACACTGAATATGACACTAAAAACTAAGACAACAGAAACTGGATCCTTCCAAATAATTTCAGGATTTGGCTGCCACTGAAAATAGTGTGTGAATGGACTCAATGTTACCGCCACAACATTATATACTCAAATACTTTCAGTACGTGCTATATTTTTTTACAGAGATATAAATTAGTTTTCAGGGTTTATTTTAATTAAAATCCTTTTGTTCCCAACACGTGAAAACTAAATCTTTCAGCCCTTTTCCTGATAAAGTGCCCCGTGAAATAGGGGAAATGAGGCCTAATCTCTTTCCCAGGTTTTTAAGCAAGTAGACAAACTGGTATGAGAAAGAACCTTATTAAACCCAATTCTAGCAAGAAATCAAACGTAATCAAAAGCAGAATAGCAGTGCTTTGGGTTAGAACCAGAGCAGAAAAAACAGGTTTCTCAGTGTTTATTTACAACAGCAAACAGTCCAATAGCTCTAAAATTTTGCAAAAATCAGCTACATATAAATTGATTGCCTAAAAAAATGGGAGAGAACAAAATAAAGATGTGCTTTTGAAGATGATGGCAATCACCAAATGGTAATTATTTCTTTCAACTAAAATGCACTAATGTGTTTCAGTACAGAAAGAGCGCACATGCTCCATAGCTGCATTGACACAACGGGCAACAGACACAAAGGAGTCATTAGTCAATACTGTTAATGACACATGAAATTGCAAGTGACACCGCTATAAAGTAGACTCAGATCCAGCAAGTTCTCAGAGTCAAAATAACCATATGTAGAGAGTTTATTTTTAAAAATATTACCACTAGCAACCTGGAATAAATAAAATCAATTATCGGCACCTTCAATCAAGCTCTCTTAAATTATGCCACTCCCATTCTCATCAGAGGAAACCAAAAGCTTCAGAACTGACTGGAAACATACAGCTGAAAAAAATCAGATACGAAATCTAACCTATCGCATTCTCTAAGATTACAAAAGGACTCAGCACTGCAAATGTCAGCATATGCTGTGACAATCTGTAAAAACTATTTCAGGGACGAAGGCTCAATCTGAACAGCTAACTCCCATCCCTTTTGCACTTAAATTAAAATCAGACCTGTAACGTTTTTGATAAGCTTTTTGAGATTTAGTACTAGCAAATGTATTGAAAAACAGCAATGAATCATCCAAACCATCCCTTCCATTCTGATGCATTTCAGAAATCAATGTAATTTACATTTCTAGCAAGACAAATTTAGCTGTATCTCTGCTACAATAAATGCCTTTTTCCTTATTTTTCTGTATTCGACAAAAAAACTCAGGTGCTACGCGTACGAAGCTCATTCCTTGCCCGGCCACAAAATAAAAAATATATAAATAAAAAGGTAAAAATAAATCGAAGATTTAAATATGAATGCACATGGAGACGTAAACCACTGCCCTCAAAAAAGACTTTTAAACACACGAGAGAGCGTGTAACCCACAGGCGAGGTGACACTGTATTTCTATTTATCTCAGAAGCCGCCCACGTCCGTGCCCTGCACACCGACCCAACCGGGGGCCACCGCTCTGCGCACCTGACCGACAGCACCGGAGCCCCCCGGGACCGCAGCCACCACGCCCGGCGGGGCTGGCGCGGGGCTGGCACGGCGCTGGGAGGGCTGCCTTACCTTTGTATCTCTCCAAGACATCCTCGTAGGCTTGCAGGTACTCCTGCTCCTCGGCGTAGAAGTAGGCGCCGGGGGAGAGGTAGCCAGCCATGGCCGGCAGCTAGCCCAGCCCAGCCCAGCCCTGCCCTGCCCGGCTCGCCCGTCCGTGCGGCTCCGGACAGCCGGCAGCCTCGGGGGCGGCACAAGAAAAACCCCGGCACCAGCGACAGGGAGGCGGCGCTGCCAGCCCATCCGAGGGAACGCCCCCCCAGCCGCTCGGGTTTCGGTGGCCGCCCTTCGGAGCGCACAGAGGGGCGGCCCCAGACACAGACCGCGGCTCCAGTCCCATCGCCGAGGCGGTGCCGCCGAGCTCTCGCCGCCTCCCGCCCACCCCCCG